>JABCMJ010002826.1:0-24693 GCA_014822125.1 Arbutus unedo
TTATTCATGATCATATCATTACACCTTTTATGGACAAGCACTATATTTGTGGAAGAGTTTGATCGAGGAGACATAGATCTTATTTTTGAATTCTCAAAGAATGCGATAAGGAAGCATCATACATGGTGTTGAAACATAGATCAAACTAGGTGTTGGTGTGTTCACGATAGAATTGAATGAATTGCTACATGCTAGAGTTGTGAATTCATCATAGTCAAGGTAGGATACTTGTTAAACAAGAGTTTAAAGTCATTTAATGTGTTTCGTGTCCTACCTTGGCGATATTCCATGTGGTATGTGTTGTTGAACATGATCATGAGGTTGTTTCTAGGGTTTTCTTGCAATCTACAAAATTTCTAAAATACCATTACCACTGGCTAGGATAGGGGTCTGACCGATCAGACTGTAAAACCAGAAGTTCCAAAATCAAATCTTGACTAGTCAACATTGTAGTATAACTAGGCACGACATGTCTCAAAATGGTCCAATAGCAATTCCTGATTGGTTAGAGTAATGTTGTAATTGGTCAAGGTCTATCACAAAACATTTCAGTGGATAACTTTAACTGATCAAGACTATCCATTGACTGGTCAGGGCCAAGCCTAATCAGTCAGAAGGTTTTTGACTGGTCAACCAAGTGTTAAGTTTTTTTTTCTAAGAACTCCATAAGTAACATGAATCTTTATGATACTATTTTCGAAAAAGGTTTTGGCCACTGAGTGAATATTTAGGACAGATGTTGGGTGTTGATTCTGGTTTACTATTGCATCTTGTGCATGATCAAGTTGAGAAGGATTGGAGTCCATATGGATGGTTATGTGTCGTTGTGGTGATTTTCCTTATTGGTCTCCATGGGCTCCATGGACAGAGTTGACGAAAGGCTATAATTTATGTTGGTCTTCATAGTTGACAAGGTCAACCGTTGGGGAACAGCCGTAAAAAGAAATTGGTCATCATGATTTTCATGGGCAGCCATGGATAAAAGACCGTAAAAATGCGTTGGCCACCACTGGGTGTCAAGTCCCATGGTTTGGATGTGATTCTCAATGATATTATTGATGGTACAATTATTTGTGAAAGATGTCTTTTCGTACAAACTGAACCCTATAATCTTTGTGCATGTGATGTATTGAGTTTGTTTAAATTTTGGTTTAACTTATATCCTACACGAGTTTCAGCTTATGTTTCTTGTTAATATTTTTTACAGGAGCCGATATTGAGCCTACATGATAGAGTCCCGAGTTGATCGAGTGGTATATGGTTTATTTTCTTGTTATGTCAGAATTATTTTGTTTGGATATTGTGGGCCCGTTTTAATTTGTTTAATTGCTTTGGTTGGCAACTGGTATAATAAAGTTAAAAGTTTGATGGAATTTTTATTTATTTTATGGGATTGTGTTATGTTTGGTTATTGCTCAATTCATACCTCAGAGTTCTTTTCCATTTCTATTCAAGAGTTCTTATGTATTTTCACGCCCCTTTGAGACCCCAAAAAATGGACAAATTCCTTTTCTTAGGAATAAATACAAGATGCGTCAACTACAAAACGGATGATGGAAACCCCACCATTAAACCAAATTTAGGCAAACTCTGAATACTAGATATGACCACCAAATAACAGGGGTCAAAGTCGGCTAGTGACACGATGGGGGATAAGCTTCATTGTTGAGAGGGAAACAGCCCGGATCACCATCTAAGCCCCCTAAATGTTCTATCGACATTTATGGATTGATCACGAGTCAAAATATCGTTCGAGCCCTCATGTGTCTTGAACTTATATTGAATGTAGTTAATATCAATTTTGTAACATTTTCTAATTTTTTTTGATAATCATCAATTAAAAAGAGCTATTTTCTCAATTTTTGTTATAGCAATTGAAGCGGCTGAAGCGGCTATTGGACTGGCTATTGTTTTCTCAATTTGTCATAACAAAAAATCAACTTGTATTAACCAATCAAATGATCATGTTTCCAAAAACATAAAAAATCAAAGTATCTTAGCCTGGATCTCCCTCCCTGCAATGATGTAGGCCTACCTCCACCCAATCCTAGTTATCGAGATTACCTAGCTGAGGAATGAGCTCGACATCAGAGAATCTAGTGGATATGGTTAGAAAGTCAACAAATTTTGATGGATAAGCAGTGAGAGCTAGAAGTAGAGAACCTGACATATTCCATTAGGTTTGCACGAAGTAGAAACAGAAAATCAACAATTAGCAGAGAGATAGTATGAATTGGAAGAAGAAAATCAACGGGTGTGATAACTTGGTATCAGAGCATAGTTAGGATACCTAAAGTTCATGAGATATGGTCCTAAGAGGGTTACGTGCTTATGTAGAGTTGTACTCTGAGAATGTTGTGCCTTGTCTTCTGATGTCTACGCGACTGCTGGAGAAATCTGATTAAACGAGATGCCTGGTCACCACGTCTTCTACCTGGAGGCACAAAAAAGTTAATTGGAAATTGAGTTGATATTCTTGTGAGTACTTCTCATATGTTCTTAACATGTTTACGTGCATATTTGTTTACATGTTTGTATGGCAATGATAGTTGTTGTCTATCTTCTTGTTGTATAATCACACCGCCTTGTAGAGCTAACGACAGGGGTATCGGTTAGAACATCGGAAGATGTTAATGGTGATGACTTGGCTAGGGTCATGGCTAAGCACCGCAGCAGTTAGTTCAAAATAACTAAAATGTTACGACTAATCAGCCGGTTAATGAGAATATGGCGATGATTGCTATGCGTGAATTTTACCAGATGAATCCTCTAGAGTTTATCAATGGTGAAAACCCGTTCCTGGCCAACGATTGGGTCGACCAGGTGGAGAAGACTTTGGACACTCTTCAGATAACAAAAGATGATTTGAGAGTTTCCTTGGCGGTATATCAATTCAATGGTGGAAAATCATTAAGGCCAAATATGAAGTGAATAAGATGACTTGGGATGGCTTCAAGGAGATCTTCCTTGATCGTTAATTCCCAATGATGATGAAGGACTCGCTTCGATAGAACTTCTACAATTTGCAGCAGGGGGCTGTCTCGTTTTGCACCTAAAATGGAAAGTGATAAGGACTTCACGTGCAAGTGCTTCGAGAAAGGTCTCAAGCCAATGACTTGACTAATTCAAAAAGAATCAAATTTGATTGGAGCGATGTCTGAGAAGTCATTTAAGGAGTTGAAGAATAGATTAAGCAATGCTCCTATCCTTATCATTCTAGAAAATGATGTAGGGTATTTCGTCTATTGTGATTCATAAAAGGGAGGTTTGGCTTGTGTACTATCGCTAGTTGAAAGTGCATGAACAAAACTACTTGACACGTGATTTGAAACTTTCCGCAGTAGTTCATGCTCTTAAGATTTGACCTCAGTGCTTATACGGTGAGAAGTTCAAGATTTTCACGGATCACAAAAGCCTTAAGTATATATTTACTTAGAAGGATCTAATTGTAAGGCAACAACGCAGGTTAGAGTATTTGGAAGATTATGATTTCACCCAGTCTTATCATTCAAGAAAGGCTAATGTGGTAGTTGATTCACTTAGTTGTAAATCCCAAGGGTATGTCACCAGCCTTGTAGTGAGAGAATGAAAGATGCTGGGACAGATTCAAAAGTTTGGACTCCAATACTAAGAGAGCAAGGGAGGAGCTTGTTTTTTTGCACTGACTACTACCCCAACACTACATGAGGAGATTCTAAAGGTATAAACCCTTAACCAAGAGTCTGGCCTTGTCATGAACTGGTTAGCTAAGGGAGAAGCTTCATCAGGATGGACAATTGGGACTGACAAAGGCCTGAGATGTCTCGGATGAATCTTTGTGCCAAACTTCGGGACACTCAGAGAATCAGCATTGAGGGAATTTCACAAGTCAAAATTTGCTATACACGCAGGAGGTAATAAGATGTCTAAGAATTTTGTACTAGTGGAGCGGAATGAAGAAAGATATGACCAAGTATGTTGTTACTTGTCTCACTTGTCAACAGGTTAAGGTCGAGCTTCAAAAACCTGAAGGAGGTTTATAGCCTTTGCCGATACCAAGATGGAAATGGGAGCACGTACCAATGGATTTTGTCACGGGACTACCTAAATCAGTGCAAGGACACGATGCCACATGGATCACCGTGGACCGTTTGACCAAGTCGTCACAGTTTCTACTAATCAAGGTATCCATATGATGAATTCGTATAGATGAATGTACATTAAAGAGATTATCAGATTACACAATGTACTAGTATCCATCATATTTGGTCGCAACCTAAGATTCGCTTTGACCTTTTGGTAGAGCCTATAGAAAGCCTTGGGGATAGACTTTTGACTTAGCACCTTTCATCCTCAGACAGAGAACACTACCCAGATGTTAGAGGACATGCTCAGAGCTTGCATGTTAGATTTGTGAGGAGTATGAGAAAGGCACCTATTGCTTGTGGAGTGCGAGTACAACAACAGCTATTAGGAGAGTATTGAAATGGGCCTGTACAAAACACTCTATTGACGACCTTGTCGATCACCTATATATTGGACCAAAGTTGGAGAGACAAGCTTGTTGGAACCAGACATTGTGCATGAGACTACAGAGAAGATGAAAGTCATTCGACAGTGATTAGAAATAGTACAAAGCCCGATAGAAGAGCTACACCAACAATAAGACCAGGCCTTTGACTTTGAATATCAAAGATCACGTCTTCTTGAAGATCTCACCACGCTGAGAAATTATTAGATTTGTGAAGAAATAGAAGCTAATATCGCGTTACATCGAATCGTTTGAAATTTTACAACGCACCGGGGAAGTCATCTATCCATTAGCACTTTCACCACAAATTGATCGTGTGCACAACGGGTTTCATGTATCCATGATTCAAAAATACATGGCACATCTGACCCACATCCTCAACTAGGAAGAACTCACTATCGATGAAGATGCAACATATGAAGAAGAACGTGTACGTATCATTGACCATAGAGAGAAGACCCTACAGGGAAGACCATCCGATTTGTACGAGTACTATGATGTCACCGCAACATTGAAAAATGTACTTGGAAGAGAGAATACATCATATGAGTTGACCACCCTTGCCTTTTTTTTATCACTCTACATTGTAATTTCGAGGACGAAAGTTTTTAAGGGGGATAAGATTGTAAGGACTCAAAACAATTAAAATAATAATAAATAAAATTTTGCATATTTAAATCAAATTTTGAATATTTAAATTTGAGTCTGCATTTGTAAAAGTTCAATTCTAGTAACATATTAAAATGGTGAAATTAAATTTTGAGTTGCACCTTTTACGTGTTTTATATGTATACATACGTGCATAATACTGTAATTTTATATGCATCATATATATACATACGTATATTTCCTTGTCGCAGGAGCCATTGTCATCCTCTCCATGTTGGGATCTTCTACAGCCGAAGTTCACCTTTTCCTTTTCCTCCCACGCTTGACCCTTTTTTTTTTTTTAGTCCTCTCCCATCACCCTACCATGGCTATCCCATTTATTCCTCACCCGACCTCTGCCATGGAAGACCATCTCCTTCCTCCACTCCTCCCTAAGTCATGGATTTCTCTTATTTCACTCCCCACCATTCATTAATGGCATTCTCCTCACTCTGCCTATTTAAGGAGACCAAGCCTTTCCTCTTCCTTCACACTTGTATCAGTTCATTGAGAGTCAGAGAGATCATTTGAGAGAGAAGAGAGACAAGAAGTAGGAGCAAGAAGAAGAAACCCAGCTGAAGAATTCATCATCCGAAGTTCGGTTCAAACCCAATCAATTCGAATTCCTTTTTCATTCATCACTTACAAGTAAGTTCTCTCACTCTTGAATCTCAATTTAATGTTTAGACAGACTTAGAAAGCTTCATGAAGCTTTAATGGAGATTAAACTAGTGGTTCAATTGAAAAATACGACCGACTGTATGGTCGACTTATGTCTTTAACCGGTCAAAACCCTACTTTTTAGTCTATTTTGTCTTCAAAACAAATACCTTGACTGGTCACTCTCTACCATTCGACCAATCACCCCTCATTGCAATATCACAATATTGCCTTGAAAAACATAGTTCGACAGGTAGAAACAACCTACTATCCGACCGGTCACCAACCTACTACGTATCATATGATTTTCTTTGAAAATATATACTCTACTGGTCACCCTTAAACCTTGAACCGGTCAAAATATTTTCAATGATCAAAAAACCACACTGAAAATTCATACTATTGCATGTTATTATTTTCATTCATCCTAACATTGTTTGATTATACCTAGACCCCATTTAAATCATTATGCTTGATCCTTGACTCGCATTAATATCATTACATTATGCCATGTTGTTATGTGTTTAAAAATCAATTACATGAATTGGTGTTTTGATCTGAGCATGGACCATTGGGATTTGAGAACATTAGTCAAATCATTGGAACTAGAGTATTAAGTGAATACTTGAACTTTTAGGAAATTTATGAAAGTTATGGAAACTGGACTATTGTAGATTATATTCTTCGTCAGAGTATTTATGAGTGTCATTTAGTCTTGATGTGTTATTAACTGAGTTATTGCCTGAATCATGAGGTGTCATTAGCTAAGCTAGGTTATTTGACCAAGTTATGTTGTTAGCTATGTCATGATTGACCCAAGCTGTGTCATTAGACGAGTAATATTCGTTAGCCGCATTGTGCCTCTTTTTTTTTCCTCACAAAGTCTAGTTGTCGTGAGAGTTATGTTTAGTAAGTATTTTGTGTGGGCACGATGCATGGTAAAACATAATGGTCGGGAGCACAATAGTAGAACATGGCGTATGAGAATCAATGGTCGAGAACGCAATGATTAGAAACACGGTTGCCATAGTGGTTGAGAGCGTTATCGAATGGGAACGCTATAAATTGGAAATTTTTGGTTGACATGACGTGCGGTCATGATTGGTGATTTGAAAGTTTTAGACTTGTGTAACATCTGAGACTTTGATGGAACTTGGGATTAGATGATTTACAATTGAGGATACAGTTAAACATAAACTTTTATGTCATTTACTCTCATGCATATGTGACACTGCTTCTGTATAAATTGCACATATTATACTATCATACATATTAAAAAGAAATTTAAGGGTATGGTGACTTATTGAGCCTCATAACTTATGGTGAGTATTTTTTGCTCCTAGCATTTCATGCTAAATATTGAAAATGGCATCTAGGAGCCAGAGTATCTTGTCAACGACGAGATCACCGATGAAGACTTCATCAATCCTTAGATGTAAAACCACTGATTGTACTTTATTATTTAGTATCATGTGATAGTAGATACTTGACTTTTGACCCTTTTTGAAATAAGATATACAAGTGGGTTTTGGTTATTCTTTTATTAACGTTTTTAAAAATCAGGGCATTACAGATAGGATTTGTTTATCGAGCCCTATTGCTCATGGCCCTACATCATGCCTTTGAAATTTCATGCTAGGTACCACAGAGGGTGTGGAAGAACCGAAATATTGGGTCAACAAAGCCGAGGAAGATCGTCTTGAGTTTGGTTCACATGTATAGTTAGGGCTCTATACCCACTTTTAACCAAACTCTACTTTTGTAGTTTGTATTTTTTGTGATTTGAGTATTTTGAAATGAAATGACCACTAGTGAATTTTGACATTATTTCGGTATTTTCATATTCTGTAAAACAAGTATGAAATCTCCCCAATGTGAAATGAAAAAATATTTCAGTTTTGACTACTTTCTTTTAATTAACGTTTTCGAAAATCGGGGTGTTACACTAGTTTTCATGGCATCTCCTTCATTTGGGCTTTTGGTATCGATCGGATGATGCCCAAATCCTTATGTAGCCGGTCGACCGGTTGGTATCTTGCTTTGTAAATCTTTTGCTATTAATATCGGAGCTCTTCTATGCAGCTCAAATTCACCTCCCAAAAGTTATATACTATAGCAGTTCTAAAATCTAGGAATCACATAAACAACCAATTATAATGAGCTTTTAAGAGAAAACAGACTTTTCTGTGTTTGTATCTCTCTTTCAAATTGTCACGGATATTCATCATATACAAACAGAAATTACCAGAATAACATGGTTGTATTGCCAGCACCTGGTTGACCCTAATGAAAGAAAGGTTCATCCTAAAATCTGAACCAGCATCTTAATTCCACTTACTTTTGGCATCAAATTCTCAAGTTGGGTACTTGGAACTAAGTTAGGTCAAATTTTCCAGAACATTCTATCAATACTGTTCTGGCAACGGGGAAAAGTTCACAACATTCCCAAGCGCGAGGCTCTCTATTTTATGGCATCAATTTTCAAGAATATTAAGAGAGATTTAAAATTTCCAAGGAGGTTCAGGTGAAGGGGAAATCGAACAGTGGATTCAGTCGTGAGAAGGAAGTACAGCCGCCTCAGATTTCTTCTCTCACAGATATTATTCAATTGTATTTGTCTTCCCATTTGTCATCTTCAACAAGAATTTCCTCCATTCTTCCTTGTGTTGGAGAGAAACAGAGCGTCCTACCATCTCAATGTGAGCATCAAAAGTATTAGGACTAAACCAGTTTGATAAGAAATAGCTAACTAGAAAAGCACTACATGGTTTACCATGACAAGTGTGACTTGTCTATAGGCATAGCTACTATTTTTTTGCTCCGAGTCTATAAAGCATAGGTACGTACTATACAACATATAATGAAACTCAAATTTTACGGCACAAATATTATTTGCCGCTGCACAAGTCGAAGTTCTTTCCAGAAAAAAGGTCGAAATACTAATGCCTCATGAGGCCATTGGTTGAGTGACCAAAAACACACCATAAACTTGGAACCCATAGAGGTTGGGGGAAAAAAACATAGGAGATCCTAAATTTCACTTCTCCCTGTGTAGATACATGAATAGCAAATTTTAATTCTCCCAACGGAGATACATGACTAGCAACAGCAAGAAGCCCATCAATTGTCTTCTCCATTCCCTTTCAAATCATATGCCTTCTCCCAGTCATCCGCTACATCAGACATCTCCTCAGGGTTGCCTTCTTGCTGTTCTGTCATATCCGAACAGATAGTTCGTTGTTTGAAGTCTGCAACCATTTGAGCTACTGTCTGTTTTCCAGGATCCTCAGTTCCAGCTGATGCAGATGACGAACTGACAGTGGTTGCAGAGTCCAGAACACTCCACCGGTTTGCTGAAGTTGCAATTGGATCATCCTCCCCCTTCCACACGGACGGCTCTCTTTTAGCAGAATCAGGACACCAGTCATCACCAAACGAAGAACTCTCGCCCCACTTGCGCTCCTGCACAACAGCTTTCATCCATGGATTCCCCTTCAAAGACACAGATGACGGCCCTCTATCTTTGGCCAGTCCTGTGCCTCCCCAGCCGGAGGATGCCATTGATGCCCCACCATTTGGAGGAACCACAACAGCTCCATAGTACACAGAGCCTTGCTCTAATCTCCTCATAGCAGTTGCTGCACGTGCAGGATCACTAAAGACAGCCAGTGCATTCTTGTCATTCAACCACACTAACTCACATTCACCACCAAACCTAAGGACTAATGCGCTAATATCAGCATCACTCGGCAAATCAAACAGAGCGACAACAAGCTTGGGATCCATATCTGTCAAAGGATCAAGAACTGGTGGATGAAGAGTATTAACAGCTGCAGAACCTTTGGCACCAAGCACACGAGCTGGGGCTTTGGACTTTGGTGTCACATGAACCACAATGAAACGCTTTGGCTCCCACCCAGCAGCATTAACTGAAAGTTTCCACCTCTCAGCTATTAACCGCACTGCATCTCTCTTTTCCTTCAACATTGGACAAAATACATGAACCCGAAAAGCACCGCCTCCTCCTTTGACCCTGCCAAGGACCAAGAACTTGCACCTCTCTTCCACAGACAAAACCCACTTAGGGTCCCGCCGAAGCAGATCGGCAAGAGCTTCAGAAACGATTGAATTTTCACCAAAATGAAGTGCATCTATCTTTGGGGTGGTAACACCAAAAGCATCGGCAAGAACCCGGGTACGCTCTGTCTTTGCACATTCATCATCACAGGCAAGCTTCCTCTGTCCAAGTGGTATCTTCTTCCCATTTGCTTCAACAGGTTGAAGTGGTACAGGCAATTTTTGCATTACTGAAGCTTCAAAAACGATATCTATGTTAGGCCCACCGCTGTTGCCACCGGAATCACAAGGAACAGTAGCAGTTATTCGGCCACAAGAACATGCTATTGCAACCAGAGACTCACATCTTACATCAGGGCATGTAGAGGAAGGGTGACAAAGAGCAGTACATGTATGTCTGCAATCCCTCCTGGGAGCACCACAGGTCTGCATGCAGGAGGCCTTCAAATTAGAAAAACTAGGTCCGGAAGAAGAATCACAAGGCGGAGGGTGACAAGTTCTAGCACAAGCATGCTTCCCACATTGCCTGGTCTTGCCGCATAGCTTGTTGCATCTGATATCCTTTGACCCGCATGGTATGTTCCTGATAACCACGTGTCCACCACTGCACTCCTTTGCTACAGGAACTGAGCAAGGAGGGCAGTCTCCAAAGTGGCAGCTGTGAGAAGATGAATGGCCACAAGGCTGAGAAACGGAGCATGAATACTGACACGATGGAGGAGGTGTACCACAAGGCTGTGGAGGAGGAATTGAAGTTCTACCACATGCACAAGTCAAATCAGTGAAGATTGTTTCCAGGCACGGAGGGCAGTGCCCACTGTGACAGAGAGATTCACAAGCATGCTGCCCGCACCTTAGCTTCTTCCCACAGGACATTGAGCATAAGTGGGGGTCCCAATCGCCAGATAAAGAATTGTTGGAGCTAGAAAGTGGGCAGCATTTCTCACTGCATCGGTGCCTCCCGCAGTTCTTCTTCTGCCCACAAGGTTTATCACATACAAATTTCTCCTCTACCATCAATGTTTTGTGGCACTCCACTGTTCGAAAAGTTGATCCGCAACGGCATCTTTGGGTGACAAAAACTGTACAAGGTGCACAGTTCCCAGCATGACACTTCTCTTTACATTGATGCAAGCCGCAAGGGAGACTCTTGCAACAGAGCTGGGAACAGGTTGGTATAGGATCCAGACAACTCCGCCGTTCCTCCTGTAAGCTTGTTTTACCACAATAGCATGCCTTAATCCGTCCTGGCAACAAGTCGCACTCCCCACATGGACCAGGATGGCAAATTTCACCGCAAACATGATTTCCACATCTAAGCTGTTTTCCGCAAACCGAATTACATGAGAAAACACCATCTTCTACTTTCACTTCTCCCTTCACTGTCATCTCACCACAAAGAACAACCTCCATTTTCTTCTTGCAGAAACAAGTGGCGTTGACCATCACACGACAAGCATCACACTGTCCCAAATGGCAAGCTTGTTCACAGCTATGACGCCCACAATCAAGAAGCTTTTCACATCGCTGACCACAAGTAAGAACGGATTTCTGGTCAGAACATCGTGTAGAGATTATCTTCTTTCCGCAGGGGCACAAACGTGGTGGGGCAAAGGCCTTGCAAGGAGGGCATGGGCCAGGATGGCATTGCAGAACACAAACATGAGGACAAATATCCCCTTTACTCCCTCCATCACCGGGTGAATCCTTCTCAAGTGGCTTCCCGCACGGTTCTCCGCAGGAATGTGGTGTCAGATATAAATCAGAAGGAGGTTCCGGCCTCTTTCCACAGAAGCAAAGATACCGAATCTCTTTAGTTGCTGTAAGCTGCACAGATTGACATCCCGGGCACCGCCAATTGAAACCCTGATTCTTCTCAGCTGACAAATCAACAGAAGTAGGAGCCCGGGCCCATTTCTTCACGCAATTCAAATGGAAAATGGAATAACAGCTTGGACAGGACCAAATGGGCGCAGACCTCCTCACCATGTCGTAGCAAATCATGCACTCCACTGTACCCTTCATAAGTTTGTCCTGAATTTCTTGCAAAAGCTGAGGCAAACTTGTAACCCCCGGCCCGTTTTGCTCCAGATTTCCCAAAGTCACACCCTGCAACCCTTTTTCCTTCTGATGATTACCCCTCTCCTTCCCTCCCCTCTGATACAAAGACCGAGCCGAATTCTCACTATGCTGACTTTTCGAAGGTGTCCGGCTATAATTTGAGTCCCTACCATTTCCATTGCGATTAGAATTGGAACTCGACAGTGAGTTCACAACCGTGGCAGCGGTGGAGGCAGTTGTAATGGGGGTCGATCCTCTGGGGACCCACTCTCTACGTCTACCTTGTGCAGGAAATCTCGACCTATTATCCCTTGGGTCGTCTCTGGCTTGAGAGCTCATATTCTGATTCTGAGACGTAAAGCACCCAAAACGAGGGTCCACAACTCGAGCTCGATTGATTTAATAAAGAATGGGGTACGCAAAAAGGAAACCCTATTCGAAACCAAGACGCGAAGATTCAATAAAAACGATAAATCAAGTTCCCTCAACATATTCATAAAGATATACAAAGAGAAATACAAGATCAAGAATTAACGCTAAATCTATACTAGGATTCAATCGGACTGTGTAAACCTGCACCAAATCATGTAGATGTAGAACTGCATAACATATAGAAACAGAATAAAGGAACAGATTATAAAAGTACCTGATCACTCCGAGAAATTATATATCGACGACACGGAAAAAAAGAAAAACACCACTGATTAGGTCTCACTCTCTCCCTCTTGGTATTTTCCTCTATCCCCTCTCTCTCTCTCTCTCTCTCTCTCTGTCTGTCTCTCTATAAATGTATATGCCCCTTGCAGGTTTCTGTTGGCTTGATGCTCAAGTCAGGGGAAAGTTAGTCAGCGATTGAACCGCGCATGTAGAGTATTCGCGTTTATTAATTGTGCGCGTGGATACGTGTTGCGCACACTTGTACGAGCCGACGTTAGCCCGCCATTTCGGACCACATTTGCACACAAACTTGTTAGTCTCATCTCGTATTGGTTGGTGGGTCTCGTATCGATCGGTATATTTTGTACCATTTTTATAATAGTATTGGACCATTGGAATATTATTCCGGCAATTGTTCTGACCTGTTCCGATCTGTTCTAGTATGTTTTGGCTTGTTCCAGACAATATTAACAAGTATCGTATCGTACCGTACTAATCTGTATTTTAAAAAATTAAAAAATTAATTAATATTTTTTGAGAATAATTAGGCATAATTTAAGGCCAAAATTATATTTTTTATGTTTGGTGATTTATTTTTAAATTGTGATGATTTATTTTTAAATTGTGATGCTTTATTTTTATGTTTAGTATGATTTTTTATTAAAATATATTATTTAAAATATGTATATTAATTTTAGCGATAAATTCAAAATGGTACGTCGATACACACCGATATCGACATGTACCGTACCAATAACAAAACTGATACGTTCAACGGCACGAGATTGATAACTTTGCTTGCACATGTCGCCTTACACTATTTTTTTAAAATTTTATGTATATTTTATATTGAGGTGAACAAAGACAAATGATTGAGAAAGAGGGGATTGGAGAGAAGGAGTGCCAGCTACTTATGAAGTAAAACATGCCGTAAATAATATTGTTGCCTAAATTCAGTACCAATTCTGAGATATTTAGGATCTTATGAGAAATTAAAAAAATGAGCTACTATATATTTTCTTAATAATTTTTTTAAAAGTTATCTTTAAATAAGATTGCTGTGAAACTACAAAACAAAAAATATTTTTTTGTTATTCTACAATTTGCGTAATTTAATTTAAAACTTAAAGCTAAAAATACGACAAAAGCAATTTATTTACTTTATTAATATAATTGAGATCTCATAAAAAATATTTTGTAATATGTTGTAACATATATATTGCTAACCGATCAAAATAAATAAATAAATATATATATATATATATTACACAATTAATTAATTTTTAACTTGGGATGAAAATTTGTTATGTGTAAAATCTATGATTTTTTTATTTGTCTTCAACGAAAAATTAAAACCATAAATATTGTACGTAAAAATTAATCTATTTTTTAAATATATATTTTTCAACTATCCAAATTAGTTTACCTAGAATAATTGAAAAAGTAAAAAAAAAATACATATCAAAATAAGAGATATTTGAGAAAAGAAAAAAAGCTCACTACTCAATACATTCAAGTTGTCTAGTGTTTAGTTAGCAAAAATTGAGCGTTTAATTACTATTCCAGATCGAAAAAAACTCTGCTTACTTGTCTAGTATTTGATTGATAAAAATTTAAAGTCTTTATTAATATTAATAATACTTCAGATTAACTATGATATGATCCCTTCAGGTTTATCATAGTTAAATAAGAACTCCGGACACATTTCCTCTTGTACCCTAAAAAAAAAAAGTGTCTTTAGGAAAGAGATATATGCTTTGGTTCATTATTGCCCGACAATCAAAATTGTTGGCTCTTCGTTTGTAGTGTCATTCTCGTTTCTTGAACTTCTATTTCTCTCCCGTTTATTGAGCTTCCATTTATGGGTTTCGTTTCTTCCATACGATCGAGAGGATTTTCCAAATGAAGGGTGGATTTATGTGTTTTCTGATCTTCACTGTTTGTGCTGAGCAATCCTTCAAGGTATGCGATTTTCTTATCCATGATTGGGCTTCGTTTTACCTTTATTTTTAGGGTTTGGAAATATTTTTGGATCTAGGTTTTTTGTGTTGTTGTTTCCGAACTAGGTTTTGGTAGTGTTGATTTCGGTCTTGATTTTTTCGATCTGGGAATAGGGTTTTTCATTGGTCTAGGTTGTTCTCTATCGATATTATGTTAGTTGTGTTCTGTTCGGTTTTGCGATTTTGGGCTCTAGGTTTTTCGTTTAGGGTTGTTCTCTATAGACAATTTGTGAGGTTTTCATTGCATTTTCCGAATTGGGTTCTGTTGGATTTTACAAAATAAGTGTTCTCTCGAATTTCCAAAATTGGTGTTTTGTACGAACTGGATTTTGTTCAATTTTGATTTTCCAAAATGATTTCCAATCGTATTTTAGTTGTTCATTACGATTTTGATTTTTCAAAATGGGTTCTGTTTGTATTTTATTTTGTTTTGTCAAATTTTCTAAATTGGTTCTATTAGAAATTCTTGTTTCAATTCGACTTTGTTTTCACAATTCTGAATTGGGTACTGTTAGAAATTTTGATTTTGTCGATTTTGTTTTCACGATTCAAAATTGGGTTCTATTTTTTATGTCGTGTTTGGATGTACTGGGTACTTTTGTTTTCCAGGTACTAGGTTGTGGTTTTTGAGGCATTGGGTTGTTATAGTTTCCACAGTTCTGGTGAATTGAGTTCTGTTTTCAATTTTAGTTCTGTTTAGTTAGTTTTTTTTTGGGCGAAATGGGATGTTCATTGTGATATTGTGGTTCGAAATCAATTTCTGAATCGGGTTCTTGTGGTTTTCAGTTGGTAATGGGATTGTGTTAATTTGGGATGGGCATATTCGAACTAGGTTTTATTCCTTTGCTGAACCAAGTTGTATTTGTTTGTCAAATGTTGTGTGTGTGTGTGTGTGTGTGTGTGTGTTTGTGAACTGGATCGGAGAACAAACAAGGAACCAACACTTAGAATATATTACGAATTTTGATTGGTCCTTGGAATGCTTCATTTCATTGGCCGTGATGATTTTTTTTAACAAAATTATGAGCTTTTGTAGTTGTGTGTGCATGGTCTATGATGAATTTCGGAGCCTTCGTCAGCAATGTTGTTTGCTGGGTTAGTGCAATAGTTGCAATCATGGTTCTTGGTATTCTGATGTATGGCTATTGGTACTCATGCATATTCGTGGCAAGCTTTTACGTATGCTTGGGAACGAAATGAACGTTGGATAGTAAGAAATAACTCAGTTATGATGATCAATACGACTTCAAGACTAGTTTGTATGCTTAGAAAACCACGTCTGTTAGAATAATATCTAGCTCATTCATTTACTAGAAAGATATATGGTTATTCTTCCGATACAATCTTGCATCAAGTGATATCAGAGCAAAGTCATCCCTTGTCTCAATGTAAATGGCAATTCAGATAGAAAACTCTAGCGGTGGTGATCGTGGGATTGATATTTTGTGGAATGCAGTTAATACTCAACATGATCAATTGATAAATATCGAGAATCTACTAGTTAGGCTAACCCTTAATGCCAATAGAATCGCAGAAGCTAATCGTGTAGCTTCTCGTGTTCCACAGCAACGTGAGCTAAGGGTGAATTTTTTTTTTTGGACGTTTAGGGAATCCCCTTAGATGTGTCGCACAAAATCCAATTTACGATGGTGATTCAAGTGACAATGATATCGAGGGAACTACTATGTATAATCCTAGAGAATTCTCTAGAATAATAACTACCGGCATGAAGATGGACCTTTCATCTTTCAATGAGCAATTGAATATGAAAGATTTTCTCGATTGGTTACACGAGATTGAAAGGTTCTTCAATACATGAATATCAAAGAAAAAAAGAAAGCCAAACTAGTCACTAACATATCGAAGGCTGGTGCTTCTGCTTGGTGGGAGCAATTGTAGGTCTCTTGATTATGGCAAAACAAGAACACGATTAAGTCTTGGCACCAAATGAAATAGCTGATGAGAGCACACTTTCTTTATCTAGATTATGGCCAAGTTTTATTCTATCAGTACCAGAGGTGTCAGCAGGGTACGAAACTAGTTCATGAATATATTGAAGAATTCCAATGACTCTCATCTCATAATGATATACCAGAAACAGAAGAACAGTTCATAGCACAAGTTTTAGACGGGTTACTTGGTATCGTACAAAATTTGGTTACTATGCAACCAATTCATACCTTATTGGATGCCATTTAGTTGGCTACAAGGGTTGAACTACAATTGAGCTGTAGAGGAGACGTTCAAAAGCAAGCCCATTCAACTCTCCAATGGAGAATTTGATTGAGCAAGGCAAAGAAAAAGCGGTCGCCGATGCAACTTTGAATTATGCCTCTTAGAGTGAGATGAAACCCCATTGAGAAATCAGATGAATACAAGGCATGGTGTTGGTAGATTTAGTGGCTAAAATAACCCTTATTCTCCTCCTCAATGGGATAAGTGTTATCGGTGTGGAGAAGCAGGACATGACTTGAATTGTTGCCCCCAAAGACAACGTGTCAACCTAGCAGAACATGTAAAGGAGAAAGACTACCAAGATGAGGAGTATGTCAAAGAAGAGGAACCAACATAGGGGGTCCATGAAGATGAGGGCGTGTCACTGGTGGTGCGACGCTTGATATATACACCATGAAGGGAAGATGTATAGAGGAATAACACCTTCAAAACTCATTGCACCGTTAATCAACGAGTTTGTGATTTAATTATCAATGGCAAAAACAACAAGAACATTGTTTCAAAGAACATGGTTGACAAGTGGGAATCGAAACGCAAAAACACCCTAACCCTTACAGTATTGACTGGATCAAAGATGTTGACGAACCTAAGGTAACAGAACAATGTGTTATTTATTTTTCGAACATTGTTCTTTATTTTTCGATTGGAAAAGATTACAAGGATGAAGTTTGGGGTGACATGGATGCCTGTCACATGTTCATGGAAAGGTCGTGGCAATATGAACTGAATGTTGTGCATAGGAAAAAAGACAACACTTGCACCTTTTACGAAAAGAAAGTAAAAAGTTGTCGTGACTCCTATGAGGCGTTGGGGTCAAGTAACAACCTCTTCAGCCATGAAAGATTTTTTTTTCATTGTACTAGATATTATGTAGGAGGCCAAAGAAACTCAATTGATCTATGCAAAAGTGGTCAAAGGCAAGGCAAAAAAGAGATTGTCGTACCAAAATGGGTTAAGCCATTGATTGAAGAGTTTTAGGAACTTGTGCAAGATGAGTTGCCAACATAATTACCTCCTATGAGGTCCTATGAGGATCATTTAGCATAGAATCAACCTGCTACCTAGAGGTAGTTTATTGAACTTGGCATATTAATGCATGAGTCTGAAGGAGTTTCAAATTCTACAGGATCAAGTTAATGAGTTGATCATCTAGAAGGGTTTAATCAGAGAAAGTATGAGTTCATGTGTCATGCTAGCCTTACTAACCCCCCCAAAAGATGGAACTTGGTGTATGTGTGTTGATAGTAGAGCTAACAACAAAATCATTCTAAAGTACATGTCTCCAATACCAAGACTGACTGGCATGCTTAACACATTGGTTGGCTCGAAGGTGTTCACAAAGATAGATTTGACGAGTAGATATCACCAAATAGGTATTCGTGCGAGTGATGAGTGGAAAACAACCTTCAAGACAAGAGAAGTGTTGTAGGAGGGGCTTGTTATGCCATTTGGATTGTGAAATGCACTCAGCACATTCATGCAATTGATGAATCAGGTATCCCAACCATTTGAAAAGTTTGTAATTGTTTACTTCGACGATATCTTGATTTATTGTCCTAGTGAAGAAGATCATATGCAACATTTGTGGAAAGTTTTTAATGTGTTGCATGATAATAGCCTTTATGTAGGGATCACAATTTCATCTGACCCGTCCCACCCTGCTTCGTTCCCCGCCTCGAACAGATCAGAGATTTGAAGATTTTTTTGGGAATCAGGTAAGATTCAGGGATGACTCTTGAAAAAAATTCGGGAAACAGGTAAGATTCGGGGATATATATCTCCATTGTAATGGCCCAAATTTTGGACACGTTAAATTAAAGAATAAAGTACAAAATATATATTTTCATTTAAAACATAGTTTGATACAGGATTGAAAATTTAAATGTGTTCTCCAAGATAAACTATTACATCAAAAAGACTTTTTATCAAAAATCAAAGCAGACTAGCTTATTTTAGATAAATCACGGTTTGATCGGGTCTTCTTCGGGATACGTGCCTTCATGATTTGATAGTCCGATTTTACTCCATCTTTGTCATTGCCTGATTATGAAATACCATAGGCAAAAGAAAGTTGCACCATGAGCTGATGAAAGCCCAATAAGTTATCATACCCTTAAATTCTTTTTGAAAATTTATAAACTTTAAATGAATAGTAACATATATGTAACATATATATAACATATCATATATAAAAGTGATAACACTTAAGTATAGGAAATTAAATCAATATTGTGTCGTAATATCATTTTCTCTTGCTTTATAAACATAACCTCAGCATCTTAGTATTCATACCTAGGTGTTGTGGGCATAATTCCGAGCATGAATTTTTGTGTTTCATTATTCGTACCCAGTCGTCATCACAAACCCCAAGCAGAAGATATTTTCCTAAGTCCATAGCTTACATAGACTTTAAAATCATTAGTCTCCAATTATGATTTCATCAAATTATTCAAGTATATTTCTCATCAAGTTTTCTAAGTTTGGTGCTTCCGACATTTTGCCAACCATGCTCCCCATCAAGTGTATCCCAAACACTATGTTTTCAGAACATTTATATTTCTTGACAACGTGTCAACACCAAAGTACATGACAACTAGATTCTATTGAAAAATAACATGTTACGTCCAAATATAACATGACTAAGTACATGACACAGCTAAAGACATCGACTTGGCTAAACGATACTGCTTGGGTAAATACACCTCATGGTTTGGTTAAAACTCGGCACAAGTCGCATCACGGCTAACGGCACCCATATCCACTACAACTGGGTCATCTTTTAATTATCAAGTTTTTCAGTCGGCCATCCGTTGGATACTCTGATATCGGTATTTCATAATAATGTCTATGTTTAGGGTTCATGCTTCGTTTCATTAAATTATTCTAACATCATACTTAAATCATATCATTTGAAATATAAAGACAAAAATTACAGCATAATGAAATAGATAACATTCATCAAAATATCTAAAAGTGCAAGAGTGATTAAAACATGCAAGCATAAATAATCCAACATGCTTCTTAACATGTTGAACTGAAATACATTAACTAAATATGTGCAAACGAAACAGTGAAGGTCAGTGGATGTGAAACAGTTCTGGATATTCTGAAAAAATTATAGAAGGTTGCAGCTGCAAAAGCTAAAATTGATGTCTTCCACCTTTTCACCAAAACTTCATAATTTTTGAAGAGGTTTCAGGTTTAAAACTAATTATTCAAATAGAAAGTAAGTTGTAGGAAATTTACTTAGTGAGAGCTTAAAGGTTGGAAAGATGGTTGATTTGGTTGTCTCCTTTAAAATGGTTGATTCTCCTGAACTTGAGATTTTCTCACAACAATTGAGAATTCCTACTACGTTCTAGATTTACTTGATCTCAAAGTTTCGGAGTGTGGAAAACAATAGAAGGATAAGTTTTGTATTTATAGGCAAAGTTTAGGAAAATATCTAGAGAACGCATCTAATGGTTAGGGTTTAACCATCAAGATCAATGGCTAGGAAAGTCAGAAGATTATTTGGTTAGGATCAAGAATTAAATGGATGGGATGTCTAATAGATAACTAGGCTACTCATTAGATTTGATTTGAAAATTAAGTGAACAAGTAGGAGATTTTGGGAGTAAATGATTTGATTCAAAACAAAGAATAGTTTTGGTATGTCTTGCATGGTTTAGGTTTAATATATAGACATACATGTCTATATCTATGCATATGAATTAAATATAAGTGTGAAAGGGATTAATAAAGTCAACAAAGGGTCGAATAAGGAGTTAGTATGTGAATAAGTGGTAGACAAGTAAGAGAATATAATAGATTTGATACATGGTGGTTTTGCTTCAAAAACCATAAATGGTTTTAGGGTTTAACTACCACAGATATATATGGATTAATGATTGTGTGTGAAAATGGTTGATAAAGTCAACAAAGGGGGAAAGTAGTAATGAGTGTTTAAGATTATGATTAAGTTTTATGTTTCCACTAATTAATCTCTTGTGAGTGTAAAAATAAATTTCTCAAATATCTACATGTATTCATGTAATGGATGTGTGCAAAATGACAAAGTCCACAAATTGGAAGATTTGGTGGGTTTGGATGATATAATGATGGATGAGAGATGATTGGATGGGCCACTAGTGGTTTTAGAATTAGGGCCAATGTCACATCCTTGTTTTCAAACATAATACTTAACCCTATTTACCATTTAAAAATCCTCACAATTACTCAAATATAGTCAAATCGTAATTCCCATAATCCACAATTGATAACGCGTTTCAAAATATTACAATTCATGAAGGGCACTCTTGGCCCATTAAGTCAAAATAATAAGTTTGAATAAGTACAGTACAATTTGCTTTCGAATACAAAAGAAAGAATAAAAGAGGAGTTAATTTACATATTTCAAAAATAAGTTCTAAAGATGCTATGTAACTCATAGGATGAAAGTCTTCCAAAAATATGCACTATTATGCATCCACACAATCCATGTCAAGGCTCTGGTACTGTACCTAAAAAACAAAAGGATGAGACATAATTCCCAGTAAAGACGCCTACGCCAATATTATATGAATATACAATGATATGGCATGATTTATGAACAATTCATAATAACATGAATAGATGATGAGGGCATATATCATTATTCATCTTATTGTAATGTCTACGATGAAGTCACATACTTCGCTTCTCATATAACACAATCCCCATATCGTATTCCAATTCCAAAATTATCTTTCCAACTAGCACATCACCGAACGGTGGCTAGGAATTGTCAAGATCAACTAACACATTCCAAATGAAAGTTAGACAGTGTCAAGATCAACTAGCATATTTCGAATGGAAGTTAGACATATCATTACTATCACATCTTTTGTTGAAGGCTAGGCGTTGCACATGTCGATGCGGTATACACTATAATTTAACAATCCAATCCATAATGTTCACAAGGAATAGAATTATCATCTATCTATAACCATGGCCCATAACTAAAATTAACTAGTCCATAATCTCAAAATAAGATGAAAATCATCAGTTAAAATCGCCCAACAAGTTGCTGGAGTGAACCCAAAGTCGTTGGATGTGCCGAAGGCTAGAAGAAGTCGCTGGAGCGACTTGGGTATAGGTGATGTCATTGGAGCAACTCTAGTGATCTCCAGAATCACCAAACAGATCGTAATTCGTTTAAATCGATAAAAAACGCAATAAAACACAATCAAAACATGATTTTAAGTACCAATATCAATTATAAACATATAATAGAGGTGAAACATCCCTACCTCAACTTTCGAATCGAAATATTTGAATAAAATCCGTAAACCCTTGTTCCAAATATATTTCAACCTTCAAATCTTTTTTTCCTGAGCTCCAAATCACGATCTGTCTTCAATTTCACGTCAAGCACGATCCAAACTTCCTATATGTCAAAGGAATTCGAAAATAGTGGTGTGGATTGGTGGTGGTGGTAGAGAGAATATAGAAATCAAGGAGGAGAGAGAGAGAGATGAAGGGTGTGAGACATGAGTTTTGCTAAATCCCTTTTTCCCAAAATTTGATTATGTTTTGGAAGTGTATAATATGATCATCACACACACACACACACATATATATATAGACCAACATTTAAATTCTTCATTCGTAATTTAATTTTAATGATCTGAACCGTTCAATGTGTTTAAAATATGTTTTAATACTGACAGAAACTATTTTATGAACCACTATTTGAAGGAGGAGAGAGAGAGAGAGATGAAGGATGTGAGACATGAGTTTTGCTAAACCCCTTTTTCCCAAAATTTGATTATTAAAGACCCCAAGGGCACTCACGTAAAACACCACGTATTGTGATGCGCGCGAAATAAAACAAAAGACTCCGGGCTCGGTTTTCATAATTGAAATCTAAAACATGAAATAATAAAATCATACTATTATTCCACAATAAAAATAAATTTAAAAATTTAAAATTTTTCGGGCCCTTATAGCCATATATATACTAAGTGTGTGTGTGAAAGAGATCTTGTGACGTCAAATAAAGAAGAGTAAGAATAAATGTGTAATATGTGTTTAGATCTTAGGTGTACACTTTACCATTTTAGAGTTCCACCTTAACTCTTTAAACTTCCACCTTAGGTTTTTAGGAGCGAGGAGATAGGATGACTCATGGCTTCTAGATTTATAAGACAAGTGAATAAGTAGGAGGAAAATAATTTAGACAAAACCAACTGGCCAAATGTTAAATAATACTTGAATTAGAAAGTCTAGGTTTTCTAATAAATAAGGTTTGGTTTCACAATATATACATACACATTTTATATCTATACTTATGTAATAAAAGTGTATGAAAATGACCTAAAAGTCAATAAAATAGGAGGTGGGAAAATTACCATACATTAAGTATCTAGGTTAGGATAAATTCTTAGATTATGTTTTGGAAGTGTATAATATGATCATCACACACACACACACACACACACACAGACACACCGTTCAATGTGTTTAAAACATGTTTTTAAGGGTACCCGTAAGAAATCAGCTTAAAATATTATCGAAAAGAGTTTGATCTAAGCAGTGATTGAAAATACTGACAGAAACTGTTTTATGAACTACTATTTGGATTATACTCTTTTTGATAATATTTTGAGTTGATTTCTCGTGAGTACCTTTAAAAATATGTTTTAAACACATTAAACGGTTTGGGTCATTAAAATTTAATTAGGAATGAAGAGTTTAGATGCTTGTCTAATATTTGTCTAAAAAAGTGTTGGTCCATATAGCCTTTATATATATATATATATGTATATATATACATGTATGTATATATATACATGTATGTATATATATATATATATGTATATGTATGTATGTATGTACATGTAATGAGTATATATAAAAATATTTTAACAAGATGTAGAATTTTTTGACTTGATGAATGGTGTTTTTAAGTTTCGAATGAGCATGTGTGTATATATATGTACAAATACTATAACTAAATAATAATACATATATGCATAAATTTATTCATATATACTTACCATATTAATTTACATATGACAATGTGAAATATTTCTTGAATGAATTTTAATATTCAGAAAAATATTATTCACGATTTATTTTTATTTTTAAAAATACGGGTCTTTACATCCATCCCCGATCCCCACCCCGCCCCGCATTTATATGGGCTATAATCCTAATTTACTTCTAATTTTTAGGTTTTAACCTTTAATTTAAAATTTCAGACTTTTAAAGTTTAGGATTTCTGAGAAATTGAGAGTTTGTTGGTACCAACACGGTGCAAGAAATTCATCCTAATCAAAATTATTAATCCCGGCCTCTACCGGTTGATACGTCCCGTATGGGCGTCGTAATGGTATTGAACCACCGGAGTAACGTTCTGGTCAATGTTTCGGCTTGTTCTGGGCTGTTTCGGCTAATACCGGCCGGTACCGTACCGTACCGGTCTGTATTTAAAAAAATATAAAAAATTTAATCAATATTTTTTTGGATAATTAGATACAAATTGAGGTTAAAATCATATTTTTTTATGTTTGGTGATTTATTTTTATATTGTGATACTTTATTTTATATTTTATATGTATAGCATGATTTTTTGTTAAAAATATTATTTGAAATATATATATTAATTTTAGCGATAAATTTGAAACGGTACGCCGGTTACACACCGATACCAATATGTACCATATAAGAGGAAAAACTCACACTCTTTAGAGAGGGGCGGGGCTTATACATTTAACCTAACTAACACCCTTCCTCAAATTGGCGCTTACACATTAGTCATGTCCAGTTTGTTACATATGTATGAAGCCCGATTCCCAACTAGTGGTTTGGTGAAGATATCCG
>JABCMJ010002829.1:0-15273 GCA_014822125.1 Arbutus unedo
TTTGCCCCACCCAATACTCTATATACACCCTATTTTGCTCATCACACCCAAAACTTATTTTTTAACCCAAAGTTAAGTAAAAACTACATTAAATTTACTTTCTTTTACTATTCTTTAGTTTAATTAATTTATGCGGGTTCTTACAATACAGCTAGGAGAGAAGAAAAACAAAGGTTGAATCGAGAAATAGGGGACACTTGGCTTTGCAATAATAAAATTGCCTAGCGCTGAGCTTCCAAAAGTCTGCAAAGGGAAGGGCTAATCTAAATTCCAAAGTCTAAAACGAATATCATTATATTCTATGACATTTGAATAGTTGGTGTTATGGAAATTAGCGGGAGTAAAATAAAAATGATTAAATATATCCTAATACATTTAAAAACAAACAGGAATGCATGTCGAAAACAAGAACTGTAAATATATTAAATTTATACAGCCAAACTGTTACCTCTTTCAGAAATGAGGAAACATATTTAGAACTGGTGTACCTAAGTTCAGCATTCTCTACTTTGAGGACCACAACGCAATTTGCAACCATATATCAATGCATTTAATAGTACCATAACGCCAACGTACGTACGATGCTACATTTTACAAACACACATGTTTAGCATATTAGCACAACTAGAAAAGAATATTAGTACAAGAGAAAAAAAACAAAGATTGAACCGACAAATAAGAGAGAACTAGATGTGCAATGCTGAAACTGCTTAGGGATGAGCTTCTGAAAGCTTGCAAAAAAGGATGGTATGAAAGTCCCACGTGGTATGTTTCAAATCCTATCTTCGCCATTCTTTTAAATCCATTACTACCTTGTAGATGTCGCATAAACAAATGGCGAGGGTTTTCCAGCACTGTATTACGGGCCATGATGTCACCTTAACTTTTGGATACAATGTCACATGCTGACTAGAAAGAGGATTACGTCAAGGTGAAGCAATCCACTGCCAGGAATGCCATAAGGGGAAGCTTCGGTGTTCGGAGGATGCAATTTACAACCTTGACGGCCCCCACCTATTATTACCCGCTCGGACTCAATGTCGTATTGTCACAGCATGTTGTCTCCTCCATAACCTAATTAAAAGAGAGATGCCACTAATCCCGTTGATTTGGAGTATGCGCAATGAGAAGAAAAGAACATCCCCAATGTCGAGGTAGATGATGATCACATTACGATCGTAGACACTTCTTATGAATGGACCACGGAGAGGAATGCGTGTGGAAAAACAGTTGTATGGGTGTGGGTGTACGTTGTGCAAATGCATGTGTGTGTGCGCGCTAAAGTGCATCTGTATGTGTGGAAGTGCAGCTATATGTGTGTTGTGCAGGTCCAATAGCAGGAGTTGGGTGTGGAAGTGCAGATGCGTGGGTGTGTGTGATGTGTAAGTGCAGCAGCAGCTGTGTGTGTGTGGAAGTACAGCTGCGTGTGTGTCTGTTGTGCAAGCGCAGTAGTTGTTGTGCTGCGCAAGTGCAGTTGTGTATGTGCGTGCTCTCTGCAAGTGTAGCAACTATACAATCCATAGATAACCATATAAATTATCACGTAAATGGAACTCTGTAAATCATGAACTCATTATACAGAAGGAGAAAGAACAAAACTGAAAATACATTTGAAAATGTCCCGAACAGAGATGAGCATATAACCTGGTACTTATAAATGGCATGTACCCTCACAGATCTTGACAAAGTACGGCGGATGAGATATGTCTCAAAGTTATCAAGGGTGATGATGCCAATGTGGCAGTTCAATGCCTTTGTTAATCAATTTCTCCCAAACCTACATGTATTGAACAAATTGTGCATGAAAAATTTATCCAATACAGGTACCAAAACAGACAAACGACTACGATTCGGGACAAAAAATGAAATAACTGAAACACAATACACTCGCAACAAAATTAGCTTCAATCCGAATAACATTTACTTCCTTCAGCCACGCTGAAACATACTTGGGCCTAGTGTACCTAAGTTTGGCATTCTCCACTTCTCAGGAACCACAATCCAATCTATTAGCATATATCAAAGCATTTGATAGTTCCGTAAAGCCTGCAGGAACATACACAGTTGTTTAGGTTATTTGCACAATTAGAAAAGAATATTAGTAGGAGAGAAAAAAGTCAAAGGTTGAATCGAGAAATAGGAGACACCTAGCTCTGGAATGCAAAAATTACATAGGGATGAGCTCTTCAAAGCCTCCAAAGGGACGAGCTAATCTGAATTCCAGAGTCCAAAACGGATTTGATTGTATTCCCCCACATTTGAGTAGTTTGGAACATGCAAATTAGCAACAGAAAAACAAAAAGGATTAAATGTGTTCTTATACGCATAAAAAAACACAGCAATACATCTCGAAAACACAAATAGCAAACATATTAATTTCATACAGCCAAACTATTACCTCCTTCAGCCATGATGAAACATACTTAGTCCCGGTGTACCTAAGATTGGTGTTCTTTACTTTTGAGGAACCACATTGCAATTTGTTACCATATATCAATGCATTTGATGGTTGCACGACGCCTGCGCGCATACGATACTGCATTTTACTATAACACATGTTTAGCTTATTAGCATAACTAGAAAGGAATACAGCTAGGAGAGAAGAAAAACAAAGGCTGAATCGAAAAATAGGGGGCATTTGGCTTTTGCAATGATAAAATTGCCTGGCGCTGAGCTTCTAAAAGCCTGCAAAGGGATGGGCTATTCTAAATTCCAAAGTCTAAAACGAATATCATTGTATTCTCTGACGCTTGAACAGTTTGTGTTATGGAAATTAGCGGGAGTAAAATAAAAAGTATTCAACGTATCCTTATACGTTTAAAGACAAACAGCAACGCATGTCGAAAACAAGAATTGTAAATATATTAAATTTATAAAGCCAAATTATTACCTCTTTCAAGAATGATGAAACATACTTTGAACTAGTGTACCTAAGTTTAGCATTCTCTACTTCTGAGGACAACATCGCAATCTGCAACCATATATCAATGCATTTGATAGTACCATAACGCCAACGTACATACGATACTGTATTTTACATACACACATGTTTAGCTTACTAGCACAACTGGAAAAAAATATTAGTACAACAGAAGAAAAACAAAGATTGAACCGATAAATAGAAGTGGCCTGGTTGTGCAATGTTGAAAATTCTTAGGGATGAGCTTCTGAAAGCTCGCAAAAGTGATGGTTTGAAGGTCCCAAGTGGTATGTTTCAAATCCTATCTTCGCCATTCTTTTAAATCCATTACTACCTTCTACATGCCGCATAGACAAATGGCGAGCGTTTTCTAGCACTGTACTCCAGGCAACGATATCACTTAACTTTTGGATACAACGTCACATGCCGAATAGAAAGTGGTTTACGTCGAGGTGAAAGCAACCCACTGCCAGGAATGCCATAAGGAGAAGCTTCGGCGTTCGGAGGATGCAATTTGCAATATTGGGGGCTCCTACCTATTACCCGTTTGGACTCAATGTCATAATGTCACGGCATGTTGTCTCCTCCATAACCTAATTAAAAGAGAGATGCCCAATGATCCCGCGATTTGGAGTATACGCAATGAGAAGAAGAGAACATCCCCCATGGTAGATGATGATAACATTACGATTGTAGATACTTCTTATGAATAGACCGCGCAGACGGATGCGTGTAGAAGTGCAGTTGTATGGGTGTGGGTGTACATTGTGCAACTGTAGGTGCATGTGTGTTAAAGTGCATCTGTGTGTGTGGAAGTGCAGCTATATGTGTGTTGTGTAGGTCCAGCAGCAGGAGTTGGGTGTGGAAGTGCAGATGCATGTGTGTGCGATGTGCAAGTGCAGCAGTAGGTGTGTGTGTGTGAAAATGTAGCTGCATGTGTGTCTGCAGTGTAAGTGCAGCAGTTGTTGTGTTGCGCAAGTGCAATTATGTATGTGCGTTCTCACTGCAAGTGTAGCAACTATACAATCCATAGATAACCATGTAAATCATCACGTAAATGGAACTTTGTAAATCATGAACTCAATATACAAAAGGAGAAAGAACAAACTTAGAAATACATTTGAAAATATCCCAAACAGAGATGAATATATAACCTGGTAATTATAAATGGCATGTATGCCCACAGATCTTGAAAAAGTACGGCGGATGAGATATGTCTCAGAGTTATCAGGGGTGATGATGCCAATGTAGCAGTTCAACGCCTTTGTTAATCAATTTCTCCAAAATCTACATGTATTGAACAAATTGCGCATGAAAACATTATCCAGTACATGCACCAAAACGGACAAACAATTGACTCTTGAAAGGCAACAATTATGTAAAATCAACGCTTAGGGACAAAAAAATGAAATAACTGAAACACAAAACCTTTGCAACACAGTTAGCTTCAATCCGGATAACAATTATTTCCTTGAGTCACGATGAAAAATACTAGGACCTAGTGTACCTAAGTTTGGCATTCTCCCCTTCTAAGGAACCACAATCCAATCTATTACCATATACCAATGCATTTGATAGTTCTGTAACGCCTGCGTGCACATACACAGATGTTCAGGTTATTTGCACAATTAGAGAAGAATATTAGTAGGAGAGAAAAAAGACAAAGGTTGAATCGAGAAATAGGAGGCACCCGACTCTGGAACGCAAAAATTGCCTAGGAATGAGCTTTTGAAAGCCTCCAAAGGGACGAGCTAATCTGAATTCCAGAGTCCAAAACGAATGTCATTGTATTCCCTGAGATTTGAGCAGTTTGGGTCATGCAAATTGGCAACAGAAAAACAAAAAGGATTAAATGTGTTCTTATACACATAAAAAAAAATAGCAATACATCTCGAAAACACGAATGGCAAAGATCTTAATTTCATACAGCCAAAGTATTACCTCTTTCAGTAATGATGAAACATACTTAATCACGGTGTACCTAAGATAGGAGTTCTTTACTTCTGAGGAACCACAATGCAATTTGTTACCATATATCAATGCAATTGATGGTTGCACGTCGCCTTCGCGCGTATGATACTGCATTTTACAATAACACAGGTTTAGCTTATTAGCATAACTAGAAAGGTATACGGCTTGGAGAGAAAAAAACAGGGGCCGAATCGAGAAATAGGGGGCACTTGGCTTTGCAATGATAAAATTGCCTACCGTTGACCTTGTAAAACCCCGCAAAGAGATGGGCTAATCTAAATTTCAAAGTCTAAATTGAATATCATTACATTCTCTGACATTTGAACAGTTTGTGTTATGAAAATTAGCGGGAGTAAAATAAAAAGTATTCAATATATATTAAATTTATACAGCCAAACTGTTACCTCTTTCAGTAATGATGAAACATACTTACAACTAGTGTACCTCAGCTTAGCATTCTCTACTTCTGAGGACCACAACGCAATCTGCAACGATATATCAATGCATTCGATAGTACCAAAACACCAACGTACGTACGATACTGCATTTTACATACACACATGTTTTGCTTATTAGTACATCTAGAAAAGAATATCAGTACAAGAGAAGAAAAACAAAGATTGAACCGATAAATAAGAGAGACCTGGATGTGCAATGCTGAAACTGCTTGGCAATGAGCTTTTGAATGCTTGCAAAACAGGAAGGTTTGAAAGTCCCACGTGATATGTTTCAAATCCTATCTTCGCCATTCTTTTATATCCATTACTACCTTGCATATGCCGCATAGACAAATGGCGAGGGCTTTCTAGCACTGTACTACGGGCGACGATATAACCTTAACTTTTGGATACAATGTCACATGCCAACTAGAAAGCGGATTACGTCGAGGTGAAGCAACCCACTGCCAGGAATGCCATAAGGAGAAGCTTTGGTGTTCGGAGGGTGCAATTTGCAATCTTGAGGGCTCCCACCTATTACTCCGTTTGGACTCAATGTCGTAATGTCACTGCAACTGTATTGTGGAAGTGCAGTTGTATTGGTGTGGGTGTACGTTGTGCAACTGCAGGTGTGTGTGTGTGTGTGTAAAAATGCATCTGTGTGTGTGGAAGTGCAGCTTTATTTGTGTTGTGTAAGTCCAGTAGTAGGAGTTGGGTGTAGAAGTGCAGATGTGTGGGTGTGTGCGATGTGCATGTGCAGCAGCAGGTGTGTGTGTGGAAATGCAGTTGCGTGTGTGTCTGCTATCCAAGTGCAGCAGTTGTTGTGCTGCACAAGTGCAAATGTGTATGTGCGTGCTCTCTGCAAGTGTAGCAACTATACAATCCATAGATAACCGTATAAATCATCATGTAAATAAAACTCTGTAAACCATGAACTCATTATACAGGAGAAAGAACAAACGTGGAAATACTGTTGAAAATGTCCCGAACAGACATGAACATATAACCTGGTACTTATAAATGGCATGTATCCCCACAGATCTTGAAAAGGTATGGTGGATGAGAGATGTCTCAGAGTTATGAAAGGTGATGATGCCAATGTAGCAGTTTAATGCCTTTGTTAATCAATTTCTCCAAAATCTACATGTATTGAACAAATTGTGCATGAAAAAATTATCTAGTACAGGCCCCAAAACGGACAAACAACTGACTCTTGGAGACAACGATTATGCAAAATCAATGATTAGGGACAAAAAATGAAATAACTGAAACACAATACCTTCGTAACAAAGTTAGCTTGAATACGGATAACAATTAGTTCCTTCAGCCATGATGAAACATAGTAGGACCTAGTGTACCTAAGTTTCACATTCTCTACTTCTGAGGAACCACAATCCAATCTATTACCATATATCAATGCATTTGATATTTCCGTAACGCCTGCGGGCACATACACAGATGTTCAAGTTATTTGCACAATTAGAAAGGAATATTAGTAGAAGAGAAAAAAGTCAAAGGTTGAATCGAGAAATAGGAGACACCTAGCTTTGGAATGCAAAAATTGCCTAGGGGTGAGCTTTTGAAAGCCTCCAAATAGACGAGCTAATCTGAATTCCAGAGTCCAAAACGAATGTCATTTTATTCCCTGACATTTGAGTAGTGTGGGTCATGCAAATTAGCAACAGAAAAACAAAAAGAATTTAATGTGTTCTTATACACATAAAAAACCACAGCAATACATCTCGAAAGCACGAATAGCAAACATATTAATTTCATACAGCCAACTATTACCTCCATCAGCCATGATGAAACGTACTTAGTGCCGGTGTACCTAAGATTGGAGTTCATTACTTATGAGGAACCACAATGCAATTTGTTACCATATATCTATGGATTTGATGGTTGCACGATGCCAGCGCACATACGATGCTGCATTTTACAATAATACATGTTTAGCTTATTAGCATAACTTGGGTTTGCAATGATAAAATTGCCTGGCGCTGAGCTTCTAAAAGCCTGCAAAAGGGAGGGGCTAATCTAAATTTCAAAGTCTAAAACGAATATCATTATAGTCTCTGACATTTGAACAGTTTGTGTAATAGAAATTAGCGGGAGTAAAATAAAAAGTATTCAATGTATCCTTATACATTTAAAATTAAGCTGCAATGCATCTCGAAAACAAGAATAGAAAATATATTAAATTTATACAGCCAAACTGTTACCTCTTTCAGGAATGACGAAACAAACTTAGAACTGGTGTACCTAAGTTCAGCATTCTCTACTTCTAAGGACCACAACGCAATCTCAACCATATATCAATGCATTTGATTGTACCATAACGCCAACGTACATACGATACTGCATCTTACATACACACATGTTTAGCTTATTAGCACAACTAGAAAAGAATATCAGTACAAGAAAAGAAAAACAAAGATTGAACCGATAAATAAGAGAGACCTGGATGTGCAATGCTGAAATTGCTTGGGGATGAGCTTCTGAAAGCTCGCAAAAAGGGATGGTTTGAAAGTCCAACGTGGTATGTGTCAAATCCTATCTTCGCCATTCTTTTAAATCCATTACTATTCTGTAGATGCCGCATAGATAAATGGCGAGGGTTTTGTAGCACTGTACTGGGGACGACGATGTCACCTTAACTTTAACTTTTGGATACAATGTCACATGCCAACTACAAAGAGGATTACGTCGAGGTGAAGCAACCCACTGCCAGGAATGCCATAAGGAGAAGCTTCGGTGTTCGGAGGGTGCAATTTGCAATCTTGAGGGCTCCCACCTATTACTCCGTTTAGACTCAATGTCGTAATGTCACAGCATGTTGTCTCCTCCATAACCTAATTAAAAGAGAGATGCCCAATGGAGTATACGCAATGAGAAGAAGACAACATCCCCAATGTCGAGTTAGATGATGATCACATTATGATCATAGACACTTCTTATGAATGGACCACTAAGATGGATGCATGTGGAAGTGCAGTTGTATGGGTATAGGTGTACGTTGTGCAGCTGCAGGTGTGTGTCTTTGTGTGTGTGTTAAAATGCATCTGCTTGTTTGGAAGTGCAGCTATATGTGTGTTGTGTAGGTCCAACGGCAGGAGTTGGGTGTGGATGTGCAGATGCGTGGGTGTGTGGATGTGCAAGTGCAGCAGCAGTTGTGTGTGTGCGGAAATGCAGCTGCGTGTGTGTCTGCTGCGCAAGTGCAGAAGTTGTTCTGCTGCACAAGTGCAGTTGTGTATGTGCGTGCTCTCTGCAAGTGTAGCAACTATACAATCCATAGATAACCATTTAAATTATCACGTAAATGGAACTCTGTAAATCATGAACTCATTATATGAAAAGAGAAAGAACAAACTTGGAAATACATTAGAAAATGTCCTGAACAGAGATGAACATATAATCTGGTAATTATAAATGGCATGTATCCCCACAAATCTTGAAAAACTATGGCGGATGAGATATGTCTCAGAGTTATCTGGGGTGATGATGCCAATGTAGCTGTTCAATGCCTTTGTTAATCAATTTCTCCAAAATCTACGTGTATTGAACAAATTACGCATGAAAAAACTATCTAGTAGAGGCACCAAAACGAACAAATGACTGACTCTTGGAAGATAACGATTCTGTAAAATCAACGATTAGGGCCAAAAAATGAAATAACTGAAACACAACACCTGCGCAACAAAGTTAGCTTAAGTCGGGATAACAATTACTTACTTCTGGCACGATGAAACATACTAGGACATAGTGTACCTAAATTTGGCATTCTACACTTCTGAGGAACCACAATCCAATCTATTACCATATATCAATGCATTTGATAGTTCTGTAATGCCTGCGGGCACATACGCAGATGTTCAGGTCATTTGCACAATTAGAAAAGAATATTAGTAGGAGAGAAAAAAGTCAAAGGTTGCATCAAGAAATAGGAGACACGTGGCTCTGGAATGCAAAAATTGCCTAGGGGTGAGCGTTTGGAAGCCCCCAAAGGGACGAGCTAATCTGAATTCCAGAGTCCAAAACGAATGTCATTGTATTCCCTGACATTTGAATAGTTTGGGTCATGCAAATTAGAAACAGAAAAAATAAAAAGGATTAAATGTGTTCTTATGCACATAAAAAAACGCAGAAATATATCTCGAAAATATGTATAGCAAACATATTAATTTCATACAGCCAAACTATTACCCCCTTCAGCCTTGATGAAACTTACTTAGGCCCGGGGTAACTAAGATTGGAGTTCTTTACTTTTGAGGAACCACAATGCAATTTATTACCATATATCAATGCATTTGATGATTGCACAACACCTGAACGCATACGATACTGCATTTTACAATAACGCATGTTTACCTTGTTAGCATAACTAGAAAGGAATACAGCTAGGGGAGAAGAAAAACAATGGCTCAATTAAGAAATAGGGGCACTTGGCTTTGCAATGATAAAATTGCTTGACGCTGAGCTTCTAAAAGCCTGCAAAGGGATGGGCTAATCTAAATTCCAAAGTCTAAAACGAATATCATTATATTCTATGACATTTGAACATTTGTGTTATGGAAATTAGCGGGAGTAAAATAAAAAGTATTCAATGTATCCTTATACATTTAAAAACAAACAGCAACGCATCTCGAAAACAAGAATAGTAAATATATTAAATTTATACAGCCGAACTGTTACCTCTTTCTGGAATGATGAAATGTACTTAGAACTGGTGTACCTAAGTTTAGCATTCTCTACTTTTGAGGACCACAACGCAATCTGCAACCATGTATCAATGCATTTGATAGTACCATAACACCAACGTACATACGATATTGCATTTTACATACACATGTTTAGCCTATTAGCACAACTAGAAAAGAATATCAGTACAGGAGAAGAAAAACAAAGATTGAACCGATAAATAAGAGAGACCTGGATGTGCAATACTGAAACTGCTTAGGGATGAGCTTCTGAAAGCTCGCAAAAATGGATGGTTTGAAAGTCCTACGTGCTTTGTTTCAAATCCTATCTTTGCCATTCTTTTAAACCCATTACTACCTTGTAGATGCCGCAAAGAAAAATGGCGAGGGTTTTCTAGCACTGTACTACGGGCGACGATATCACCTTAACTATTGGATACAATGTCACATGCCGACTAGAAAGAGGATTACGTCGAGGTGAAGCAACCCACTGCCAGGAATGCCATAAGTGAAGCTTTGGTGTTCGGAGGATGCAATTTGCAATCTCTAGGGCTCCCACCTATTACCCCGTTCGGACTCAATGTCGTAATGTCACAGCGTGTTGTCTCCTCCATAACCTAATTAAAAGAGCGATGCCCAATGATCCCGTTGAATTGGAGTATACGAAATGAGAAGAGGAGAACATCCCCAATGTCAAGGTAGATGATGATCACATTATGATCATAGACACTTCTTATGAGTGGGCCGCGAAGACGGATGCGTGTGGAAGCGTAGATGTATGGGTGTGGGTGTGCGTTGTGCAACTGTAGGTGTGTGGAAGTGCAACTATATGTGTGTTGTGCAGGTCCAGCAGCAAGAGTTGGGTGACGTGCAGTGGGTGTGTGGATGAGCAAGTGCAGCAGCAAGTGTGTGTGTGTGTGTGGAAATGCAGCTGCGTGTGTGTCTGCTGTGCAAGTGCAGCAGTTGTTGTGCTCCGCAAGTGCGTGCTCTCTGCAAGTGTAGCAACTATACAGTCGATAGATAACCATATAAATCATCACGTAAGTGGAATTCTGTAAATCATGAACTCATTATACAGAAGGAGAAAGAACAAACCTGGAAATACATTTGAAAATGTCCTGAACAGAGATGAACATATAACCTGGTACTTATAAATGCATGTATCCCTACAGATCTTGAAAAAGTGTGGCGGATGAGATATGTCTCAGAGTTACCAGGGGTGATGATGCCAGCATAGCAGTTCAATGCCATTGTTAATCACTTTCTCCAAAATCTACATGTATCGAACAAATTGTACATGAAAAAATTATCCAGTACATGCACCAAAACGGCAAATGACTGATTCTTGAATGACAACAATTATGGAAAATCAACGAATAGGGACAAAAAATAAAATAACTGAAACACAATACCTTCGCAACAAAGTTAGCTTCAATCGGGATAACAATTACTTCCTTCAGCCACGATGAAACATACTAGGACCTAGTGTACCTAAGTTTGGCATTCTCCACTTCTGAGGGACCACAATCCAATCTATTACCATATATCAATGCATTTGATAGTTCCGTAATGCCTGCGGGCACATGCACAGATCTTCAGGTTATTTCCATAATTGGAAAAGAATATTAGTAGGAGAGAAAAAAGTTTATATAGGTTGGGTCAAGCAAATTAGCAACAGAAAAAAGAAAAGGATTAAATATGTTCTTATACACATAAAAAAACACAGCAATACATCTCGAAAATACTTATAGCAAACATATTAATTTCATACAGCCAGACTATTACCTCCTTCAGCCATGATGAAACATACTTAGTCCCGGTGCACCTAAGATTGGAGTTCTTTACTTCTGAGGAACCACAATGCAATTTGTTACCATATATCAATGCATTTTACATAACGCCTGCGCGCATAATATACTGCATTTTACATAAACACATGCTTACCTTGTTAGCATAACTTGAATGGAATACAGCTAGGAGAGAAGAAAAACAAAGGTCAAATCGAGAAATCGGAGGCACTTGGGTTTGCAATGATAAAATGGCTTGGCGCTGAGCTTCTAAAAGCCTGCAAATGGTGGACTAATCTAAATTCCAAAGTCTAAAACGAATATCATTATATTCTCTGACATCTGAACAGTTTGTGTTATGAAAATTAGCGGGAGTAAAATAAAGAGTATTCAATGTATCTTTATAAATTTAAAAACAAGCTGCAACGCATCTTGAAAACGAAAATAGTAAATATACTAAATTTATATAGCCGAACAGTTACCTCTTTCTGGAATGATGAAACATACTTAGAACTAGTGTTCCTAAGTTTAGTATTCACTACTTCTGAGGACCACAATGCAATCTGCAACCATATATCAATGCATTTGATAGTACCATAACGCCAACGTGCATACGATACTGCATTTTTACTTACACACATGTCTAGCTTATTAGCACAACTAGAAAAGAATATCAGTACAAGAGAAGAAAAATAAAGATTGAACCGATAAATAGGAGAGACCTAGATGTGCAACGCTGAAACTACTTAGGGATAATCTTTTGAAAGCTCGCAAAAGGGATGGTTTGAAAGTCCCACATGGTGTGTTTCAAATCCTATCTGCGCCAATCTTTTATATCCATTACTACCTTGTAGATGCCGCATAGACAAATGGCGAGGGTTTTCTACCACTGTACTACGAGCAACGATATCACCTTAACTTTTGGATACAATCTCACATGCCGACTGGAACGTGGATTACGTCGAGGAGAAGCAACCCACTGCCAAGAATGCCATAAGGAGAAGCTTTGGTGTTCAAATGATGCAATTTCCAATCTCGAGGGCTCCCACCTTTTACCCCGTTCGGACTCAATGTCTCAATGTCCCAGCATCATGCATCCTCCATAACCTAATTAAAAGAGAGATGCCCAACGATCCCGTTGATTTGGAGTATGCGCAATGAGAAGAAGAGAACATCCCCAATGTCGAGGTAGATGATGATCACATTACGATCGTAGACACTTCTTATGAATGGACCGCGGAGACGGATGCGTGTGGAAGTGCAGTTGTATGGGTGTGGGTGTACGTTGTGCAACAGCAGGTGTGCGTGTGCGTGTGTGTGTTAAAGGGCATCTGTGTGTGTGCAATTGCAGCTATATGTGTGTTGTGTAGGTCCAGCAGTAGGAGTTGGGTGTGGAATTGTAGATGCATGGGTGTGTGCGATGTGCAAGTGTAGCAGCAGGTGTGTGTGTGTGTGGAAATGCAGCTGCGTGTGTGTCTGCTGTGCAAGTGCAGCAGTTCTTCTGCTGCGCAAGTGCGTGCTCATTACAAGTGTTGCAACTATACAATCGATAGATAACCATATAAATCATCACGTAAATGGAACTCCGTAAATCATGAACTCATTATACAGAAGGAGAAAGAACAAACCTGGAAATACATTTGAAAATGTCCCGAACAGAGATGAACATATAACCTTACAACGCAATTTGCAATGCATTTGAGAGTACCATAACGCCAACGTACATACTATACGTGATTTTACATACACACATGTTTAGCTTATTAACACAACTAGAAAAGAATATCAGTACAAGCGAAGAAAAATAAAGATTGAACCGATAAATAGGAGAAACCTGGATGTGCAATGCTAAAACTGCTTAGGGATGAGCTTCTAAAAGTTCGCAAAAGGGATGTTTTGAAAGTTGCACGTGGTATGTTTCAAATCCAATCCTCGCCATTCTTTTATATCCATTACTACCTTGTAGATGCCGCATAAACAAATGGCGAGGGTTTTCTAGCATTGTACTACGGGCGACGATATCACCATAACTTTTGGATACAATGTCACATGCCGACTAGAAAGAGGATTATGTCGAGGTGATGCAACCCACTACCAGGAATGCCATAAGGAGAAGTTTCGGTGTTCGGAGGATGCAATTTGCAATCTTTGGGGCTCCCACCTATTACCCCGCTCAGACTCGATGTCGTAATGTCCCAGCATGTTGTCTTCTCCATAACCTAATTAAAAGAGAGATGCCCAATGATCCCGTGGAGACGGATGCGTGTGGAAGTGCAGTTGTATGGGTGTGGGTGTACGTTGTGCAACTGCAGATGTGTGTGTGTGTGCGCATGTTAAGGGGCATCTATGTGTGTGGAAGTGCAGCTATATGTGTGTTGTGTAGGTCCAGCAGCAGGAGTTGGGTGTGGAAGTGCAGATGCGTGGGTGTGTGCGATGTGCGATGTGCGATGTCCGATGTGCAAGTGCAGCAGCAGGTGTGTGTGTGTGGAAATGCAACTGCGTGTGTGTCTGCTGTTCAAGTGCAGCAGTTGTTGTGTTGCGCAAGTGCGTGCTCTCTGGAAGTGTAGCAACTGTACAATCGATAGATAACCGTATAAATCAGCACGTAAATGGAACTCCGTAAATCATGAACTCATTATACAGAAGGAGAATGAACAAACCTAGAAATACATGTGAAAGTATCCCGAACAGAGATGAACATATAACCTGGTACTTTTCTAGTCGGCATGTGACATTGAATCCAAAAGTTACGGTGATATCATCGCCCATAGTACAGAGCTAGAAAACCCTCGCCATTTGACTATGCGGCATCTACAAGGTAGTAATGGATTTAAAAGAATGGCGAAGATAGGATTTGAAACATACCACGTGGGACTTTCAAACCATCCCTTTTTGCGTGCTTTCAGAAGCGCATTATTAAGCAGATTCAGCATTGCACATCCAGGTCTCTTTTATTTATCTGTTCAATCTTTGTTTTCTTCTCTTGTACTGATATTCTTTTCTAGTTGTGCTGATAAGCTAAACATATGTGTATGTAAAATGCAGTATCGAATGTTTGTTGGCGTCATGGTACTATCAAATACACTGATATATGGTTGCGGATTGGGTTGTGGTCCTTCGAAGTAGAGAATGCTATACTTAAGTACACTAGTTTTAAGTACGTTTCATCATTCATGAAAGAGGTAACAGTTTGGCTATATAAATTTAATATATTTACTATTCTTGTTTTCGAGATGCAATGCTGCTTGTTTTTAAATGTATGAGTATACATTGAATACTTTTTATTGTACTCCCGCTAATCTCCACAACACAAACTGTTCAAATGTCAGAGAATATAATGATGTTCATTTTAGACTTTGAAATTTAGATTAGCCCACCCCTTTGCAGGCTTTTTATTGTACGGGACAAATGTCAGAGAATATAATGATATTCAAATGTCAGACATTGAATACTTTTTATTG
>JABCMJ010002831.1:0-16624 GCA_014822125.1 Arbutus unedo
TTTTGCAACTACTGTCTTTTTAAAATTCTGTTTGATACTAGTGAAGTTTGATACATCCAAAGGTAAAATAGAGAATCTTGTTTTTCAATCTCATCCTATAATTTGCATACAAACATGTCAAATGACTAATAATTCAATCCCAACATCTAATACTATCTAAAACAAACAGAACATTGAACTGGAAAAGGATATTCATATCCTATGATATTATGAATCCAATCCTAATCCCATCACCTATGAATCCCATCATTTTCAATCAAATTATCAAATGGGGCCCTAGTGCTTTGATTTGAAATCCACTCTACTTTCTTCTCTATTGGTGGCTCATGACCTCAAAAAAAAATGTATGTTTGTTGTGGAGAGAAATGTTGGAGCACAATGTGACCAGTGTGAGTGTTCATGGATCGAGTGTATCTATATGCTCTGCAGTGATAAGATGAGGTGTAGCACAATTTGATCAACGCATCTGTTTTGAGTAGATGACATTGTTCTTAATTCATTCAATTTAAGTTTGAATCCTTTCACCTTGATATGACGCTAAAGTCATAAAATAGGTTTATTTGTCATAAGGGCTCACTTTCTTCCTTACTCATTCAATTGAACCTGAGTGCACATGGCCACTGAGCAAGTAAAGGGATATTAAAATAAAATAGTGAATAAAAAAATCTAATCTTTTTTATTTGTAAGTGTTTTCATTCTGAGGTAATAGAGAGACACATGAATAGAAATTTCGCTTTCATAGCATCAGATAACCAAGTCAAAAGAAAGTCGTAAGAAGTTGTGCTAGTCTACCTCAATGTTATTAATCTCGTCTCGTACTCGATCAAAAGTGATACCGAACCTGCGACGTACTGTTCCGGCTTGTTTCGGTACCAATCCGTAAATATTTTTTTTAAATTTCAAATAATAGTTTTTTTATATTAAACATAAATTAAGACAAAATTATTAATTTTTATATTTGGTGATTTATTTTTAAATTGTGAGGTTTTATTTTATATGTCCAATGTAATTTTCTGTTAAAAAATATATATTAATTTTAACGATAAATCCGAAAAGGTATGTCATTATACACTAGTCCTGGTACGAGATTGATAACTTTAGTCTACCTAGCTATTTACTATTTACTTTAGCAAGAACAAGTAGCTATGAACGAAAAACTTATTTACCCTAAAAAATAAGCAAAGCTCAAATACTATACCAAAAAAAAAGAGAAAGCCAATAAGATTGAATCGCATTGAACCGATGCCCATGACCACCTAAGTTAACATGAAAATTAATTTGAGCCAATTTTTCATTCACTTATTAATGATTTTAAATAAACTAAATATAAATTTTAAAATCATTTTTCCAACAGTGTTTTCATGTCTGGATCATGGATTTGTGAAGGTTTCTATCAAACAAAAGGAAAAGGAAATGGAAAATCTAAGAGCTTCTCCAGGAATCCATGATACTAGAACATCTCTCAAACAATTTGAGGAAAAACCAGAGCCATGAATAATAGATCATATAACTGAAAAAGATACATAAATCTACCTAAGGATACAGAAGAACATCCTCAATAATACGGGTGTATTCGTTTGCTTGTTTGGAAAAAAATTTCTACTGGAAAAAATTTCTCAAATATTTTTACTTTTTTTTCAAACAACTTCATCTTTCTATAAAAGAAAAGGGAGAAAGAGACACCTCGAAAATACCAAAAAAATGTAACTCTCAAATTTTTGTTTGAAACACTTATACCAAATAACATTTTTTTCTTAAAATTCGTTTCAGAAACACTCAACCGAACACAACCATACATCTTTTGTAGAGGAGAGATGGATTTTGTTCTTGTTTTCTTCCAATCTCTCAAACAGAGCAGCCTATACTATGTGTCTACTATTTGTACACTATATTCCCTTTCAAATAATTCAGAAATCGGTTTCGAAATCGATGAAACAAGACCCCTTCAACTTGTTATAGGACTTAACCAAACATTTCACGACACGAGTTCACGAACAACATTGCTACGGAAGGGGTCGTGAGCTCGTGTCGTGATACTAACTTCAAAGGGGTGAAGCAATGAGTATGATACTAACTCTGAGCTCTGGTTATTTGTTCTGGATCAACAGGAGGGCTTAAAGGACTGACCCTTCGATCCCTACTCAGAAGCCTTCTCAACGATCTCAATCGGGTAGTCACCGGCGACTTTGTTTCTTCTTCTTCTTCAATTTGCCTTGGTATATCAATTACCAGACACCCATCTGGCCTATTAATGGATGATGCCGTAGACGAAGAAGAAGAGGAAGGGGGTTGAGAGGAAGAAGAAGAAGTAATCTGGGCTTGACGATCTTCTTCCAAACACGATCCCAATGTGCTAACCCGAGTCTGGTTCCCCCAAAACAACACATTCGTCGGGAAATTTGGAGAGTCGGTCGAATAAACCCCAACACCGGCAGCGGCGGCTGAGTTTTCGACTCGGGGTGGTTGAAACTCGAGTTGGGTAGATACTGGGTTTCGACACAGTGGGCAAGTGGAATGGGACTGGAACCACATGTCAATGCAATCCAAATGAAACCCGTGATTGCATTTGGGTAAAAGGCGGGCCTTTTCGCCGTCGGCGAGCTCGGAGAGACAAACGGCGCATTCCAATCCGTCTTTGAATTCTTTAGGATTGAATATGACTATGGGTAGGGATTTGAGGAGTGATGGATCGAGACCCCGACGGAGGCCGGAGGCGCCGGCTGCGGCTGCGGCTGCGGAGCCGGGAGCGAAGTCGAGGCGACGTCGACGGCGAGTGGTAACTGCGGTGGCGGCTTCTTCTTCGCGGCGGTACCAAAACCACTTCGCGTAGAGGTGGAGGAATAGGACGAAGACTACAACCAAGAAGAGGACGATTATGGCCACCACCATTATCTTCCCCGTAACCGCAATCGCAGCTGAGTCGTTGAGACCTGACGCGTCTCCCATTTTCGACCCGGAATATACAAATTTAGAGGAATCAAAGAGGCAGCTGTGATTTTCTTCTTGATTTCCCAAGAAAATCTACAGGTTCCGAGCAAAATCCAGATGGGATTTCTCAGTAATTTTCTTGCTAAATTGCAGAAACGAAGTTGTACGTTTTGGGAAGTGGTTGTACACCTTAAGACAGGAAATGGGTATTGCTGCGATTTTCCTTCTTGATTTCCCAAGAAAATCTAGAGGTTCCGGGCAAAACCCAGTTGAGATTTCTCTATATTTTCTTGCCGAATTGCAGAAACGAAGTTGTGGAGTTTGGGACCTTAAGAAAGGAAATGGGGAGAGAAAATGGAGGATTTGAAGGAAGAGAAGAAATCGGACTTGCAATTTAGGGAGAGAATTGAGGGATTTAAGAAAAGTTGAGGATTTGAAGAGAGATTTGAACGGAGAAGACGAATAGAATTGGGGTAGGGAGAAAGCGAAAAAGAGTGAAAGTGACAGCAATGGCGGTAGACCGGAGAAAGAGAGAGAGAGAGAGAGCATGTACTTAGACCGGAGAAGAGTTCAAGCCCGTAGACTTCGCTCATAGGTGGTGGCCGTTCCCTTTGACTACTACCCATATTTCTTAGCTATCAAAATTGAACAAAACCGGAACACATTTTTCGTGCACATATTTAAATATAAATATATTTAAAATTATGCACATATTTAAACGTAGATGTATTTAAAATCATTCAATACATGTTAAATTCACGTTATTTTAAACGAGGCTACATATATCAAACGGTTCTAAAAATATCAGTATTATCTGTGCACAAGCACAAAAGATGTGTTTCTAAATCTCTTGATCGAAATACTAAAAAAAATACGATAAATGTAATACGAATGAGATAAAATAGAATAACGGATTTATTGTAGATGCATGACTTGTTACAGAGAAAGTTTGTACACAGAGACTCAAATATACAAATTTGGATACAAATATGTCTGAATTTTATCCAATACACGTGAAATCTGTAAAATAATAAGAGCTTTGTGCACTTAAATTTGTATGTGTAGCACTTCTCGTTGTTATAAAAGATTTATTTAAATATTTTTTTAAAAAAAAGATAATTTTGTAATTAACAATAACATTTTTTAATTATAAATAAGATATAAGAGAGGATAAGATCATAAGATAGAAATAAAGGAGTGATAGGCCCCAACGTCAATGTGGCAAATGGCATAGCCCCCAATTTTGAAGAGAAGACTATTAAACTGGACAGCAAGAGAATTTTGCACGAAATTTGTTTCTTTCAAATTTTATCATTTTCCTCTTTCTAAGTTATTAAAATCGTGCTTAAAATATCAACAAAAAAAAAAGAAGAAAATTATAATTGGAAGTGATTCTGTCAAACACGTTTACCTTAGTTGCGTTTTAACTCTTTATCCACTCTATACACCTCAATTACACACGTAATTAACTTCTGTTAAAGTTGAATTATAGCATTCTAATTTCCACATAAATCACTATCTGTCATGAGATGAAAAGAAACATTATTTATTATTGGTACCCGTCAATTGGGAGCAGGAACTAGTTGTGATTGATGGAAAGAACATGTTATTAGTTTGTTTCTTTGTAGGATCTTAAGAGTTATTTTGAATAAGTCAAAATTTTGTCCTGGTCCAGTTGAGGATAGTATCTCTCTTATGCACGTCCATGAAGTTTTGAAAAATTCAAACATCTCAGAATCAGAATCTCATTCTATCGAGAAGTTGCACGAAGAAGTACCGATAGATTCTCCACCCTTTAATGGACGAGATTCCTTTTACTTTTGTAGTCCAGAGATGATCCATCAGTTTGAACTACATTTTTCTAGGAACTAATTTAGGTATGAAAGTGTTTTCTGGCTGATGACGATCAGATGAAACTAACTGATTATTTCTTTTACTATTCAAACTAGAAAATTCCAATACTACAAGTAATTGAGAGATGAATATTCATCAGATTCAAGATTCCGTATTATTCTTCCACCTCTTTTTATTGTAGGGTAATTTGCTAGTGGTTTTTGAGGTGGGTTTTTTGTGCAAAAGAGGGTAGTGTAGTGGCCAAGTTGTTTGGAAGTATTTAAAGCAAAAGTCATGAAGTGGAATGGGACCAACACATACCAAATCAACTAAAGTAGTATTCTTTTTTCTAAATTCACACAACAACTTTGATCTGCAATGTCACCCCCTCAACCCACCTGTTTTGGCTTATATTTGGGGGGTCAGACCCATGTTGCACTTGATGTGGCCATCACCTTTCTATTTGATTCCTTTTTCTCAAAGTTTAGAGTTTTAGGTAGAAAGTTAGTTTTATTGTCAAATAAGAATAATCTATAAGCATGTGCATCACCACAATTTAATGTTGTTATTAACACCAACCGTAATTCCAGAGGTCTTCTGTTAGTTTTATGTCGGAAAGTTCGTCTTTGAGATGAACTTGCAAAAGACTCAATCTGGAGATTTCTCTCGTACAATGGCGTTTTTTTTACTCGAGTTTCTCAATTAAACTCAAAAAATGCTTCAACTATTTATGTAGTTTCCTAAGTAGTTTATTTGGCTTATTACTAATCAAGACTGTATCATGCTCTGCAATCTTGGGTAGTCTACGTCAAGTCTACACAGGTCAATGTTAACATACTATTGGAATTTTATAAGTTTTAAAATTTAATTTGAGAAGGGTGAAAAAGTACAATTTTTTCCTTCTCTTTATTCCACTTCTCCCTATTATTTTAATGTGTTCTACATGCAACATCCATAGTAGACAGGTTCATTAACCTCTTAGTGAACGCGAATATTGAGAGGTCTAACTTTGTGATATGGGTTAATCTTACAGTTGTTGATTGTCTATCAGAACCTGAGGGTGAAGAGACAATAACAACTTTAGGACAACGACTATGTACCTCTAACAATTACATGCCAAATTTTTAGATATAATAGTTTTAGGACAACAATTACATGGCCACATCAACTATGTTACAATTGACACGGCCATGACTTTTCTATTTTATTACTTTTCTCAAAGTTTAGAATTTTAGGTAGAAAGTTAGTTTGATTTTCAAATATTCAAACCAAGAAGAAAAATCCATAAGCATGTTTTCAATTTAATGTTGCTTTCAACTATCTATGTAGTTTCGTAAGCAGTTTATTATCTTGTTGCTAATCAAAATTCTATTATAATCCACAATCTTGGGCAATCCACGTCAAGTCTGTAGGTATAACGTCCCGATTTCTCGAAATATTAATTTAAAATTATTAATTCAAATATCAATAAATGACAAAAATGCCCTTTTTATTCATTGTTAAACATAAGTAAATTAATCAGAGTTTTATAGTGCAGAAACAGAAATGATATAAATACCCCTTGAGTTTATATTCTTTTATTTTAAAATTGAACTAGGTCAGAACCACTAGGGATAGGGCAACCAAACTCCTCCAAGATCTTCTTTGACTAGTCCCGGCTCTTTATGCTAGGGAGGGTACTCTAGCTACTCCGTAACATTTGGTATGAAACATCAGGGGTAGAAAAATTACACCGATGAGTAATGGAACTCTGTAGGATAAAATCATCAAAAAACCAAACCCAAAGTTGCAAATATACAATAAGGCATTTATAATCATGAAATGATACAATGCATAGGTAAATTCAAGTAGGTTTATTATGCTTCTGTTCTTTTAAGTTTCTAAAAATATCTTTTTTTTCGGGTATTCCTTCTTCCCTGACTATCTAGAGTAGAGTAACAAGTTCTTATCGAGGAAAGGCGGAGACCTTCTACAGTTTTTTCAAGTCAATACCTATTTCACTCTTACTAGACCCAATCGAGTACGTGGCTTCGCCAAGTCAGGTATCAACGATCCTTAACCGCTTCTCCTTTACTAGCTCAAGGTTGCTCAATACAAAACCGTCATTCCCTTGGGGTCCGGAGCTGTCGACGCAGACGCACTCTGAAATCACCTTCAATCGAATACACTCATCTCCTAGTTGGGGTCCTTAATAAAATGGGATGACGTCCAGTGAGACTATAGTCCACATGGAACATAACTTGGGATGACACCCATAACACATCGCGAGGCACGACGGCCAAATAAGACTTGGCTCGATGGCCACCAATTATCCATTTTTCTATTAACGAACCTACTTGTTCTCTACATATTTCACTACTTATAATGATCACCTAACACCCTTCGCTTCTGTGTTATGGTAACATTCAAACTAGTGTCCTTAACATGAATTCTCCTTAACATGAATTCTAAGTTTTCACATAAACACCGAAACATGATACGGTTCAATTTGCTGCATCTATTAGTACGACGACTATTCATTTAGCTGGCACAACGGCCTTATCATCACTTTTCATTACCTCCAACAGTTAGCTCAAAGGCCAAACCCAATCACAATCTTAATGCAAGTTCATCTACTAGAGTCCATAATCGTATCCGAAGCACTATTATCATAAAATACGAATCATGATCAAACGCTCACACGAAATCCCATGGGGACCCGTGATCTTACAAAATGTGTTCGCAAATGCTTGTGTGAAGTGTTCATGAAAAATAGTGGAGATTATGGTCTGATCCCACTACTATAAATCCCAGTTAACATTCTGTAACCATTCTGCATTTTTGTAGATCGCTCGAGTGGTCTGCAAAATATCGGGTTCTGAATTTCTGTTTTAAAAAATGTCAGAATTTGTCAAAAATATATTACGTCGCTCGAGCGGCTTATAGCTCGCTCACTCGAGCGAGCCTTCATTTTTGACAGATTCTAATTTTAGGATTTCTATTCCAAACAGCTCAATCTAAACCTTAACATGATAATTTTCTAACATAAAACTGAAATTGAAACTCCATACTACAACCCTAAGCGTCATAGATGATAAGCCTCTATCTATTTCATCGATCATTGCATATATAGATTCAACTTCATACTCTGAACATTAATAAACATAAAATCCTAACATGCATATCTAAATCAGAAAATTAACAACACCACATATTGTAATCTAGCATCCTAGGGTCGGAAATGAATTTTCCTACCTTGATCCTAATGATCTAGCAACAAACAACTTTGGATTGGAGGATCTACGCATAGACAGAATCTCCTCCCAAGCTTCTTCTCAAGAACACTAAGAACTCACTCTCTCTCTCTCTAAAACTCTAACTTTTTGTGCATCTGTTACGAATTAGCAACTAGAAATCGACGAATCCCTCTTAGTTTAAGTAGGAAATTCCCTCATAAAGACCTAATCAACACCATAATCGTTGTATTAAACGAAAATCGTAACTCTCCATTGATGACCATCAATTCTGCGTTGCTATCCGTTCAAAATTTGAACAATTCGCTCGAGCGACCTCGAGCTCACTCAAGCAGTATACAAAAATAACGGTCGCTCGAGCGGTCTATAGCTCGCTCGAGCGAGCTTCAAATTTACAAAGCCCGAATTAAAGTAATAAACATTAAACTATTAACAGAAAAATTATTTTTATTAATTAAAAGTTATATAAAAATTAGGGTAATTACTACAGGCCAATTGTAACGTCCTATATATATTATTGGCCCATAATTTATTAGAGTTTAACCACATGATCCAAAATACTTAAGCCTAAGCTACTAATAGTAGCATACATAATTTTTTATATACCTAAAACAATTGTATCTCAAGTTATGGGATCCTTACGACGTTCTCTGCTTATCGATAAGATTTAGTATTAATCTTTTTAAAAATCGAGCCCAAGACTCTAACCGCGTGTATATTGAAGAGAGACTCTAGTAACACATCCGAAACAACGAAGAATTCTCTTCTCTTCTCTTCTCTTATTTTTCTAAAAATAACATGTCAACCGATTTCACCGTAGCAGCTAACCCGAATATTCAATTTGATAACCTTCTACCGTTCATGGCTATATCTTTTACAACATACTCTATACTTATAGCTTGTGTCTAGTTATCATTATTTGAAAATTTCATCGTGCGGATATGAATCCAAATCATGATCCTGCCTTGAGTGAATTCTTGCAAAAACAATAATTAAAAAACCACTAGCTATAAAATTTCCATCAATTAGAGGCTGATAATGTGCTCTTTCATTTATATATGGGTATATAGATATATAGATATGTATGTATAATATACGTATATTTCTATAGATTTTGCCTATTTTCAGTGTCCCCTTCCCTCCTTTTTCTTCACTACCCCTACAGCTGTAGGGTTCCTAAACTTTAAAAAGAAAAAAAACCCCACCGAAAGATAAATTACCCATGATTTTGGGGGGTTGCCCCAGGTTTAGCACAAAGTCAAAAAGACTCATCATCCTAAATTTCTGGCTTTAGACACTATGATGAATATGAAATCATTTATTTTCACCTCATTCATTACCTATCCTGCTAATCTGCTATGACTATAATTATGGCACAAAACTTGATATTAGGTAGAAGTGGCACATTATTATTCACTAGCATAGAGGACCCGTGAAACTCAAGAAAGGGCATTTTCAACCCACATTCTATATAGATTTTCATTTTTACCTCCTTCAAGATTTCTCATCCTTGAAAATAGAATAGAGTAGTTTAACAAGCAAGACAAGAGAAAAAGGATTAGAAGGCCTTAGAAATACCTGTTGTGGTGTCAACAAAGATCCTTTAATGCCATGCAACAAAGACCCTCTGATGTCATATAGTACCTTTTTCTATGTATATCGGAGTGAAGATCACCCCCTCTTGTCTCCACGTGTCTCTTGATTAGAATTGGTTATATCGAAAATCGGATCCCGAAGATCTAGCGAGACTCCAAGATCTCAGCCGAAACATTCGCAGCATACTTATCTGGTTGTTAACCTTAGGCTCTGAAGACTAGAGACCGAATGCGCTTAGTATGGCTCTGACCGACCTCAGACTTCCCTCTATTGTTAATCTCGACAAACTTTTCTGGTCAAATCCTTTGTTTTTTACCTGAATAAGCTTTCCCAGTCAAATCTTACCAACAACCTATCAAAGTAGAACCTGACGTTGGGTCAAATCCTTCGCTACAACTTAAATTTCAGAGCAATTTTCCATTAAAATTATATAACTGTATTGGTCGAGAGGAAATCATCAAGTTTCGTTTTAATAATCTTCATAGTTGAAAAAGACCAAAAGTATCAAAAACCACACACACACACACACACAGACACAAAAGAAAAAAGAAAAATGCTCCATGATCAAAAGTATGAAATAAAATGAACACTTTACACTTTTTCAAGTCCGGGTCATTTTCCTTCGAGAACTAACAGTCGTAAGACCCTTCTACTGTACTGGTTTGCTTAAGTGGAAGACTTGGGGGGCATGTTTTTTAATTGTTTTTCTGAATCCCCCTCCACTTAGCACTGAGACCACCTACGTTCTTGGAATCAATGTGTGGAATTTTTTCTATGGTCAGCGATATGACATTCAAAGGGTAATTAGTTAATTGGGTTCAAGCAGTTGGAAGCTGAATGAATAGAAACAGAAGAATTTGAATGTTCCGCAGAATTTTTCCACCTACTTAGCCTGTGAATTCTTTTTTTCACATTTGGAGAAGTACCCTCCTTAACTTCCTGCCTAGTGATCATCACCACTTATTATGGGTTTTCTGTGGGGCCCATAGTTTTGAATCAAGAGGAGTCAAAACAAAAATATACACACACACACACACATATATATATATAAGTGTTACCAGTGACGGACGGGTGAATAACGCGTAAGAATCTATCATTGGAAATAGAACAATAGTTAAAAACGGCTATTAATAGCCCATAAGCTGAGGAGCAAAAGGTGCTAAATGTTAGAAGTAAGTGAGCCGCTGGCCACACTTCCAACACTCCCTCTTCAAATTTGTTAAATGATATATGGACTTCAAATTGGGGATAAATTGGGGACCGAACCTTCACTTCAATCATTCCTATGTGGTTTAGTTTCCAAACACGAGCTCTCCCTAAGAGTTCTCCCTTATGCCCCTTGGACTGAACCCAAGTTTTGGTTGTCTCAAAAACAAAAATCATTGACATTTAGGATTTCTTACATTTCTCCTCAGTTTGATACATCATTCTTTCACTCCAAATACGCATTTTTAGATTTGTGTCAACATTAGAGTGACACGTAAATGGTTTTATTGAGTTATGGCCTTCAAAAAGTGTCAAAAAAAAGGAGTAGCCCATGAATATTATGCTTCTCATAATAAATTTGGACACGTTAAACTTAGTTGGTATCCAAAATATAGAAGAGGATGTTTAGAATGGGTTAGCTTTTTTTCTTCTTGTGGTGAACATCCCTCAAAAGACAGTATCATTGAAAATTCGACAACATAAGTTACGTCGATGAAGTACATCGAAATAGAACCGAGCCCAAAATGTTTTGTTGATCCAGTGATCAAAGTTTAGCTTTGGGTAATTTTTTACTCTTTGACAAGCCAGTTTAGACCCATTTTGAGCCCACGGATATGTTTTTTCTTTCTTTTCCCAGTTTCATTTCCCACTTCATTGAACTTTATGCGTTTCTTATGATTACGCGTAAGCCCTATGCCAATTACAGTGGTGAAGTGTTTAATGAGTTATTTAAGTTTGTGAAATGGCCTTTTGATATCAGACTTGATTATGATGTAACAAGCCTAGTCCTTGAGTTCTTTTGTTGTTCAGTAATTAGTCTCACTCAAATTCTAGTCTTTTTTACACTATTTCGGTTAGTACGTCCTACTTTAAAATATTTTTAAGTGGAGCAGTCACGTTCGATTAAATTATAGTAAATCTTCGGTAATAATTCACGAGCCCTAAAAACGATCTTAGCTTACTCACGTTGGTAGGTGCTTGTCACTCCTCAATAGCTCTGATGTCCTTCCAATGCCTAGGAATAGGATGTATGTCTGTCTAAAGGAGCATTTCTCTTTCTTTGCATAGAGATGATTCGTCCTTAATGCCTTGGAAAAGGTTCGGAGGTAGCTGACGTGGTTGTTTAAAGAATAGCTATGGTGCATGATAAAAATATACCGCCAGTCGTGCTGGTGGAATAGCTCATGGGAACTTAGAGGCAGATTCTCATTCCACTGCATCCTGATATTTTGAAATTTGCCTTCAAACTTTACTATTTTCCTAACCTAGAATGATACATTTCATGGACTGTCGTGGGCACTTCAATGGCTAAGGACTGCTGCAAGGGCATGCCACGGCTCCCTTGAATTGAGCATGTCAAAGAACCACCAAGCGATTCTACGCCTATCCTAATATTCACATCCAGGATAATGAAATAAGAAAAGGGATCATTTTTCAAGTGTCAAAGACATAATCGAACACGGTATAGAGGTCTTGATATCATTCTAATCTTATGCAAATTAGCAGATGGATATAGTACCATTGCCATTTGTGGAGCTTCGTTTGATCCACAAATACCAAGAGAAACTATGCTTTTGTTGTTTGTGGGAATTAGCAAATAGCTATAGACAAGGCCTGTGACAGGTTTGAGACTCTGAATGATGGGTAAACCAGAAAATGTTCACGTAATGCATACGGCAAGCTGCTTGACTTGCTTTTAGGCTTAGGGAAAAGGCCCATCGCATGATTGGTTTGGCCATAGCCTCAAAAGAAAAGTCTCCCATTGCGGTCAGTTCCGAACCAAAGCTTTAGTGAGACTAACAAGCTCCTACACTCCTTCCATCACCCATCCCTCCCTTACTTGTGTATGTGGGGCCCGCATGCGGGGCCCTCTCTTTTTCTCCCAAAAGCAGAACTCGTCCACTCCACTGATGAAAAATACTTGTGCAATGCTGCTGCATGTTCACATAGAGACTACATGGCCAAAGACTAAGAAGTAAATCTATGGGGTAGGGCCTCAAATCTCCTTGCCCTCGTTGTAACTTACAGAACAGAGCAAAGGGCAGGTAAGGCATTGCAAGGGCAGACAATGTAAGATGACAAGTCGTTGGTGTTTGGTGGATGTCACAGTCCTGTAGGAAGCTCAAACCACGATACAATTACGAGAGGAAAAAATATCAGAGCAGATTGGGTAGCTGCAGAAACTAAGCAGACTAAAGTCATCAAACAAGCAAAAGTAAGTGAATATACTTCTTTGGTTAGTGAGTGCGTGGGTCTATATAACATAAACAGAAATGGAAGCATTTACTACCCAGCACTAATGAGTCATTTGACAAACCAATCTTTGCTGGAAAATATGCAACAACTTCACGTGAAATTGGACAGATGGATTATAGTCGAAACTAGGAAGCTCTAGGCTGAAGCAACTCCATCAATTCAATCAATAGCGATTGGACAGGTTGATTCTCAAGAAAATGGCAGATACCCTCAATTGAAATCGTATAACTGATTAGAATCTGACGGCCAAATCTTCATTTCTTACAAGGTAAAAGCTACTTTGGTTAGCTCAACATGTCAGCTTGTTAGGGCCTTGGACTTGGGACACTTCTGACTGGTTTAGTTTGGAGTCTGCGGCTTGCTCGATCTCTCCTTCCTTTTCTTTTCTTTTCTTTTCTTTCCCTTCCATTAACTTCCCTCTCCATTTCTTCCTTGTGGAGATCACCCCAACAAGAAGGAAAACTAAAGGAATTAAGGAGGATGAAAAATACTAGTTTGGAAACAAACCCTATAGCCCATGGCTATTTGTGTGTGCAATATACATATATTGTGGCATGTGAAAAGACGAGGCACGTTCACGGTCTCGGTGACAAGCAGCTTGGTTCCATACATATATCTTGGCAAGTGCAATATACATATACTCTCCTCTTGATCTTGTCTCCTCTGCTATGCGTGATTTTCTCGATTTTTCAGGTCAGACAGCAGACGCTACCTAACTTAGAAGAGTTCTAATCTCATAAAAAGACTAGAGATGTGAGAGGCACAATTCTAATGGAAGTGTGAGATTGAACGCCTAAACCGAAAATTCTTTCCGCTTAAGATTTCTCAAATTCCGAATTTAGATATTGGAGGAGTGTTTAACTGACATCATATTGTTTGTTTTTAAGTCTGTGGTCCGAAGAAGCCCCACTTTTTTTTTTTTGTTTGGTTTTTTTGGCCAAGTGGATTGGTTGGACTGTGATGTTCTATTGGTTGAGTGTGATGCTGTAATCGTACGTGAGAGAGAAGGGAATAAATCTTCTTTTGTTACTTCCACCGACGGGGCTTTCCCAATTATACTTCTTCCTCACGCTGACCTCAACCACCAACCTCTGCCATCTGCTCCTACAGATCTACAGACATCTCTCTTCCATCTCTCATCTCACCCACTGCTACATTGTGCCTCTATCAAAGGAGAGAGAGACATGACACTGGATCTAAGATCCACCAAAATCAACTCCCAACCAATCTGCATTTGTTTGTTCATTGTTTCTTCTTCTTCTTTTTTGGTTAATTTAAGCAGATAATTAACCAAGAAACGAAAGCTTTACCATGAGGCTTGATAACAGGATTGTTTGATACGCCATTACTTTCTCTCTTCATCCTTTTGGTTCTTCTCTTCTTCTGGTGCTATCAATGGACAGGGAATCATCTTCAGATGAAGAAGAAGATCGCCGAAACCTAATAAACCAGAACGAAAGACCAAAATCCAACTCCCCCGTAAGCTCCGCCTTCCACCTTGATCAGTTCAATGACGGGATTGTCAATCCTTCTCGTCTCAGCCTGCCCAGTTGCACTTTCAATAAGAGGTACCTCTTCGCCATCTTCCTCCCACTTTTCTTCCTCATCCTCTATTTCACTACCGACATAAAAAGTCTATTCCGAAGTAGTTTTTCCGACGCCAAGTTTGATTCTTCCGTGGATCGTATGCGCGAGTCTGAATTGCGGGCCTTGTATCTGTTGAGACAGCAGCAATTGGGGCTTTCCAAGTTATGGAACCATACTAGTTTTGTCACTGCATCAAATGCCGATTCCAATTCAACCGTAGTAAAGCCTGTGAACTCCAATTCAGATTTCAAGTCTACAGTGTTAAGTCAGATTTCTTTGAATAAACAGATACAGCATGTTCTTTTTTCGTCGCATCAATCAGCCAATTCGTTGGATTTGGCAGATAATGCAACGGATCCGGCTCTAAGCAGTTATGCCAGTGTTGATACGTGTCCAAAGGTTGATCAGAAATTGTCTGAGAGGAAGACAACTGAGTGGAATCCAAGACAGAATAAGTACTTGTTTGCTATCTGTTTGTCAGGGCAAATGTCCAACCATTTGATTTGTTTAGAGAAGCACATGTTCTTCGCTGCTATGCTCAATCGAGTTCTTGTTATTCCCAGTCCCAAAGTTGATTATCAGTTCGATCGCGTGCTGGATATTGATCATATAAACAAATGCTTTGGCAGAAAAGTAGTTGCTATGTTTGATGAGTTTGCTGAAGCTATGAAGAACCATTTGGTCATTGACAAGTTCATGTGTTATTTCTCATTGCCGCAGCCTTGTTTTATGGATGATGAACATGTTAAGAAATTGAAGTCATTGGGGATTTCAATGAATAAGCTTGAGGCTGCTTGGGTAGAGGATGTTAAGAAGCCAACAAAAAGAACAATGGAAGATGTAATAGCAAAGTTTTCTTCCAATGATGATGTTATTGCCATCGGAGACGTCTTCTTTGCTGACGTGGAGCAAGATATGGTGATGCAGCCTGGTGGTCCTCTTGCTCACAAATGCAGGACCCTGATTGAGCCCAGCCGGCTTATCTTGCTTACAGCACAGCGTTTTATTCAGACGTTTTTAGGGGAGAAATTTGTTGCTCTTCATTTCCGGCGTCATGGCTTCTTGAAATTTTGGTAACCCTTTTCTTTCCTTTTATTTCCAATCCTGATATTTGAGAGAACATTTGTCTAGCATCCTAGGTTTGATAGTTTAGAAGCATAGAAAGTTTTTGGCTATGCATCACGAGTCACAACTAGTAACAGCCTCTAACGTTGGGTTTAGTCCTTGTAATTTACGATTCATGTTTGTGATTCAATGTGATATATTAGTTTGAGATGATTGTACAGAAGAAAGCCCAATTAGCATGGCTTGTGTCATGAAAAAAACCAGCCTCTGCAATATGTATTTCCCCATTTGATAGCTGCATATCACAATGCCCTCTTGCCCTTGCCTCTATGCAATGTAACTCTCTGGCTAGATTGCTTTTGAAATACACATCTTGGATATCCTTTATTGAAGTCATGTTTAACGTATCGGTTGCCAGTTTTACATCGGTCTTGATTTGTGTTTGTGCATACGTTTTGGCCTCACAGATGGAACAATTAATCTGTCTGCATGCAGATAAAGCTTTGCGTTTAAAGTATGCAACTAACAGTCATTTTTCTGATGTTTTCAGCAATGCTAAAAGGCCAAGTTGCTTCTTTCCCATTCCTCAAGCTGCGGACTGCATTAGTAGGGTGGTTGAGAGGGCCAATACACCTGTTATATATCTCTCCACGGATGCTGCAGAAAGTGAAACCAGTTTATTGCAATCACTAGTTGCAATAAACGGGAAAACTGTGCCACTTGTTAAGCGGCCAGCTCGTAATTCTGCTGAGAAGTGGGATGCTTTGTTGTACAGACATGAACTCGACGGAGACTCACAGGTTGGTTTCATTGTTTTTAAATCCACGTTTCATTCATCCTAGATACTAGATCGGCAGCAAGATTACTCAAAATGCCCATCATATGGGCATAATATAGAACTCCTCTTGCTTATAACTTTC
>JABCMJ010002833.1:0-11608 GCA_014822125.1 Arbutus unedo
TCTACCGATAGGACTGATCCTCTACCGGTAGAGAAGTCTTCTGATTTCTTAGACTTCATTTCTCCACCGATAGAAATGATCCTCTACCAATAGAGACTTGTGGCTTGATTTATCTATCGATAGAGACTGATCCTCTACCGATAGAACCTCCTTGAATGGCCGTATTTTCTTCTTCTCTACCGATAGAGACTAGTCCTCTACCGATAGAGATGCCTTCTGACTTCTTTTGCCTGGCTTCTTCAAATTTCCCTTTCAGCTTCTCTTCTCTCACTCTCCGGGCCTTCTCTTGGATCTTTAACGACGTCGTACTTGGTCCCGGGCCTTTTGCTTCATGCTTGAGCCTTCCGACATGTATTTAGCGCTTGAACACCTGTAAGGAAGCATTGACATCTACGCGTGCAATATTAAATAAAACGATGATTTTCCATACGCCTAGATGTTAAAGTGGATGTATTGAGCTATATTAGTCTATCATTTAGTGCCCTCAACAGGTACCGTCAATACGAGTACGGTATTAATAACCTTGCTTGGAACTATCTTCTCATCCACATCATCCAACCTGTGAGCCCCAATGTTGACCTGTTCTGTCACTTTGTACGGCCTTCCCAATTCGGCCCTAGCTTGCCGTAAGACTTCTGCTTCATATTTCCCACTACCTTGTGAAGTACCAGATCGTCTGACCTAAACGTTCTCTACCGAACTCCCTGATTGTAACCCCTTTAGCCACTTCTTGTTGATAGGACACGAGACAAATTCTTCTAGTGGTGTCTCATTTTTCTTCGACTAAATTTAGGTCTGGGTAATTACCTGATTATTTTTCACCTCATTAAAATTCTCAGTTTGGATGGTGGGCAAACTTGCTTCCAGTGAGATAACAGCTTTTGTACTGAACGTGAGCGAAAATGGAGTGCCTTGTGGATCAGCGAGGGGTGGTTCGGTATGCCCAAAGTATGCTTAAAAGTTCTTTCGCTCACTTCCCATTTGCAGCCTGCGACCTCTTCTTTATCCATGATACCACCATTTTATTGGATGCCTTGGTCTATCCATTACGTTGGGGGTAACACGGAGTTGAATTATAGAACTTAATCTAGTGCTCAGCATAGAAGTTTGTAAATATCTTACCGACGAATTGGATCCCATTGTTCGACACAAATGCATAAAGAATGCCGAACCTAGACACAATATTTTTCCACACAAATTTTTTCACATCCTTGTCTTCGATGGTGACCAACGGCTCGTCCTCGACCCATTTCATAAAGCAATCAATGGCTGTAATGAGAAACTTGAAGCCGTCAGGTGACGTCGGAATCTTCCCAATATTATCCAGCCCCCACTAAGCAAAAGGCAAAGGACTAGTCAATGGTGGCGATTCTTTGGTTGGCTGCCAAATAATGGGGAGAACCACTAATAGCTGTCACATTTCTGTGCAAAATTTTGAGTGTCTTTGTGGGCTAAGGAACGTCCTCTAGAATGACAGTCAAAACGGCCCACGTGAATTTCGTATAAGACCTTCTTTGTCATGACTGGGTGAACGCAGTATAGGTACGACTTGCTAAAGGACCGTCAGTACAACTTGGCATCTGGCTATACCCAAAACTGTGCTGACTTATGAACTATCTTGTGTGCTTCGCTCTTGTCAGCCGGAAGATTGTCCTCCTTAAGATAGGCTATAATAGGATCCATCTAGCTCGACCCATACTTGGTCATGAACACTTCCATGAAATTGTTTGGCTCAGTGGTTGGTCAGACAAGCATGTCGACCGAAATGGTCCGGTGCCCATTGACTTCGGCAACCAAAGCCATTCCGGCCAATGTGTCAACGTGTGAATTCTGTTCCCTTAGAATCTGCTCGACTTGTACCCTTCGAAACATCTTGATCAGGTCAATTGCTTTACTAATATATCGGCCCATCCTTTCATCTCTGGTCTCATATTCTGCGGACAATTGGTTTACTACTAATTGCGAGTCACTGTAAACAATTAGTTCTTCCACCCATATTGCATCCGCTACCCTTAGCCTAGCCAGAAGGGCCTCATACTCTGCCTCATTATTGGGCCAAAAATGCTTGTCGTCAACCGGTGTCAATAAAACATGTGTTTCAAGCGTAGGATCAATTGATTGGCTGTAGCATAATAATTTCAGAAGTACGAAGTCGAATCCATAGGGAACGAGAAATTTGAAAGTTTATCGGGAGAAAGAAAGAAAATGTTTGGAATATTTGTGGGAAAAATATTATGATGAGATTTAGAACGATTTAAAGTGAAAAGAAATAAGATCCAAGTCTCGGGATCCACATTGACCATGGCTCGTTATAATCCAATCCTCAAATAAATATAACTCAGCTCTGGTTCTATAATATTGAATATTCGTCAGATGATGGAAAAATTAGGATTTATTAGAAATCAAGAAAGATTGATCATCGTTTTATAATCAAGATAAGAAAATTAGATTTTCAAATCAAAACCTTGTATATTTAAGAATTGTGTGTGCCAATGCAGATTGTCTACACACAAGTAAAATTTTTACGAAAACACTTGATTGATTTCAAAATAGTTCTTGATTAATAAAACGATATCATAAATTAAAAATCTTGTGCGATGATCAAATTACCTTGAATCGCGATTCAATGTTTTGCCGTTGAATGGAATCCTTGGAAGATTAGTTCCTCATAGATATAATGGAATCCTTGAGAAAAATACGAACAAAGATTGAAGAAAATAAATAATGATTGATGAATTTGAAAAGAAAAATAAGAACTTTATTCGAAATAATCCTCCAACAAAAAATTCCTCCTTCATTCTAATCGGTTTCCTAATAAATAGACATAAACCAAACACTCCTAATTACATTAGGAAACTAACAGATAAAAATAAACATAAAGAAAATAAAATCCAAAAATAAAAAGAATTTCTTGGATTTGCACTACTACCGGTAGTACAAGTCAAGTTGTGGTAGTAGCTCTTGTCCTCAAATTGGGCAGTGTATTTTTTACCAGTAGTCTACCAGTAGTAGCTCTTTATTCTCAGCTTGGGCATTGTGTTTTACTACCGGTAGTGCTGGATACTACTACTGATAGTAGCTCTTTATTCTCAACTTTTTGCTTCCAACTTCTTGACTTAATTTTCGTTAACGTCCCAAAACTTTTAAAGTCCTGCAAATACCTCGAAAATATACTAGCACCCAAAACACACGTTAAATAATAAAATCACGGATGCAAATAAAGGGGATTCGATATAAGATATATGTACTTTTGAGTCCGAATCACACATGAAAGTCGAGCTGGATGGAATGCTCATGGAATATCCACTCTGGAGAAATCTACGCAACTTTTGCTCCAGCCCCTTGTTGTTTGATGCTCCACCTATGTAAATCTTTCAAGTATCATTGTTGAACCCATCTATCATCGCCTCCACTGTCTTGCTGATTTGTTTTGCAAACATCATCGTAATCATTCTTTGGTAGGTCGCTCCAGTATTCTTCAGATCGAAGGGCATCACTTGATAGCAGTACACACCTATTGGTGTGATAAATGTTTTCTTCTCTTGATCTGAGCAGAACACAATTATCTAATGGTAGCCCCTATATGCGTCCATGAAGCTCATACAAGCGTGTTCGGTCATCGAATCTACCAACTAGTCAACGCGGCAGAGGTGAAAGCAATCTTTTGGGCATGCATCATTCAAATTAGTACAGTCGACGCAAACACGTCACGTACTATTTTTCTTTTTAACCTCCACTGTGTTGGCCAACCAAGTCGAATAGTACACCTCTCTGATCATTAGGCCTCTAGCAACTTGTCGACCTCCTCGGAAATTGCTTCAGCGTGTGTCACGGCCGACCGACATTATCACGCCCTCTTTTTCAAACAATATAGTTAATCACAACTATAAACAAAATTTCACAAAGTCTCACTATAATCCCAAATAAAGTTTCATAGATCATAGGTAATTGCTTGTTTCCAAATATTACAATCCAAGGGGCATTCCTGGCTTGAGCAACCCAAAATAACAAGTTTGTATTTGCGCAATACGAAATACTTCCCAATACACCAATTGAACAAAATAGAATTTATTTTACATCTTCCAAAATTTTACTACTAAAGATGCTTCATAACTCCTATGATGAAGTCTCTCAAAAAGATGTATCAATGTGCATGTCAAGCAATCCACGCCACGGCTCCAGGACGGTACCTGAAAACAAAGGGGCGAGCTACTAGCCCAGTAAAAATTCCTAAACCAGTATTATGTGAATCTGCAATGGTATGGTATGCTTCATGAATAATTCAATATAACATGCGTAAATGTTAAGAGCATACATCACAATTACCCTTATCGAAACATCCACGATGACCTCATATCATATTACTTACGGTAAACGATTCACAATTCATATAACAATTTCAAGCCTATCACTCTGACTAGCACATCACCGAACGATGGCTAGACAATGCCGAGATCAACTAGCACATTTTTGAATGAGAACTAGACGCATCATTACTAGCACATCTCCCGTATGAGGTTAGCCATTGCACTTCTCCATGCGGTATAACGCTTACTATTCAATAACCAATTCAAAATATGCACAACACATAAGGCCAATCCCCTAGACAGTAGAAGTCGCTAGATAAATTGCTTCAAGTCATTCAAGTGACTTCAAAGTTGCTAGAGCTGCTTTAAAGTCGCTCGAGCTGCTTTGACGATTTTAGCATTTTTCAAAAAAAAAAATGCAGATTCGTATTTTCACCCAAAAAATCTCAAATTCGACCAAACAACACCACAAAATCAATCAAAACATGCTATAAACACATAATAGAGGTGAAACATCCCTATCTCAAACTTCGGATCGAGCAATTTGATGAAATGAGCAAAGCTCTAGGTTCAAGTGGATCTCCAAACTTCGAACCTTTGCTTTTCGAGCTCCAAATCATGATCCATCTTCGGGTATCACTCAAGCACGTTCCAAGCATTCCATGTCTCCGAGGAATTTGAAGGAGATGAAGCGGTTTGATGGTGGTGGTAGAGAGAAGTGAGAGCTCTAGACTTAGAGAGATAGATGAGGGAATGAAGTGAGTTGTGGTCTCCCCTCTAATAAGAATCTGATTTTGACACTTCAAAGGTGTCTCTACACAACAAAAAATCTCATATAAAACATGTGTAATAAAGCTAAAGTCCTCAACCTCGGATCCCGTAATTAAAAATCGCGAACACACGAAAATAAATTACAAGCATATCCTGCAATAAATTTCAAATAATTATTTAAAAATTTCAAAAAAATTCGGGCCCTTATAGACGCGCCTTCTGGATGACTGGCTAACGCTCTTGATCGACTTTAAGGTGGTGGCAGATAAACTCCAGGTCCACTCCTTGCATCTCGTAAAGGCTCCAAGCAAACACCAATATATTCCTTTTCAGAAATTGGACCATCCCTTCCTTTTCCTCTTCGGCTAGGGACGAGCTGATGAGGAAGAACCTTTCTTTGTCCTTTTCATCTAATGGGACCATGACCAAGTCTTCAATTTCTTTTTCAGCAGTAGGCTTGCCGACTTCCTCCAAGACTAGCATATCGAGTACCTCCAATCAATGGACTTGTTCCGACGTTGTTTTACTCTTCACGATCGTGATGCAACATTGCTTGGACACGACTTGATCTTCATACAAACTTTTGAATGATCGTGGCCCCTACTTGTCTCCAAACCAGACCACGTTGGTTTCCTTCCTTCGGTCTTTCGCTCCTTCATTCAGCTTGATAGAGTTCTGTTCAACTAGCCTTCTTTCTTCTTTTGCCTCCTCCAATCGGGCATGCAATTCAATCCTACTCATCAGCTCATTCATATGGGTTGGTGGGATGAGCAACAGGTCTTCAAAAAATGTGCTCTTACTATTTGGGTCAAGCTCGAAAGACGTAATGAAAATCTTCAAATCGCATTCTTCAATCTCGTTATACACGTCCCAATACCAAGTTGCATACTACCGAAGTGATTCAGACTTCGACCTCTTGAGGCCGAGCAGATCATCCACTTCCTTTTTCACCTTTTATGCTTGTGATGAACCAAGCAGAGAAAGCCATGCACAATTCCATCCAGTAGGAGATAGACTTCCAGCAGGAGATAGACCCGACTGGAAGCTTGTCGAACCACAACAGCCCCAGTTCTCCCAGACTGGAAAGAAATAATTTGCACATTAGTGCGTCGTTAGTAGAGTACAAGGAGATCATTTTCTTGAAATGAACCAAATGAGTGCACAAGTCGATCTTCGATTCGTAATTGTTGAATTTTGGATGATTAAAATCAGGTGGGGATTGGATAGACTCAATTTCAATAGTGAATGGGGTTGAAATCAACTGTTCGTGGGCAACCTATGAACGAGTCTGAACCGACACTGGAACGCGGGCAGCTGGTCGGTCGTTCCTAGATCTGCACTTCTTGGCCATCTCTAGCTTGTTCTGCAGGTTCTCTCTGTGCCTTTTCTCTGTTCGGTCAAGGCATGGGTCAAGTGTTGGACTGCTATCCACCTCCTGCTCACCCAGCCTTTGAAATGCCAAGCCCTTTTTTTCATCTTTGCATCTCGTCAACCTCCATTCAGGCGATGGAATTTGCGCTCAGTGCATCCCTTTTTCATCATAACGATTGTCAGTGACAATTTTTGAGCCCAATCTGTAACACATCAACACGTGCCCAGAGCACTCGTCTTCTTGTTGTGTTCTCGTCTTTGAGTTTTCCCTCCTTCTCGTTTGGCTTGTTGTCAGAGCTTGATTCTTTTGCACGTCAGCCCCAGAGCGAAAGGACCTCCAAACGCAAACTGTCAAAGGCTTGGTCCTTCTTTTCTGAATCACGTCCAACTACCTATTATACCCCCAGGAAGTCAACCTCAGAGGGGCTTCTGGCTCCGACAACCCCCCTGAGAGGACCTCTTCAACCAACACCTCCTTCCCTTTATGAGCAGAAGGTCCTATCGAATCCTCACTATTGAGCCTCATCGTTCTAACCTAAACCACAATATTTACCGAGAATGAAAGACAATTCTCCTTAGAAGAGTTGCCAATTGTGGGGCAGTGATAATCTATCAGTCTTGATTTGGGTTAATCATGTGGGCTGCGCAAAGAACAACCAATTAGTGCTAAAGGGGTGCTTCCAGCTTGATGACACTCCAATGTTAAAGTCGAAACTTGTGAGATCAAAGTGCAATAGTAACGGCGTAGTAATTGATAGCGTATCTATTAATGACCAATGATCCCTTATTTATAAGCCATCGAATGTCATGCTTGGTAATATAACCTTTAAGGAAGCTTTCCTCATTCATAAATCACCAAATCTCGTTATTGCCATGCAAAAGAACTTTCCATATGTGGTCCTACTCAGTGGGCCAAACATAATTATAGGGGCCTGTTTGTCAATACGTTGGTCGGAGCCCCGCGCTACTGACACAGCCCATGTCCTCTTGGGTCGGGCCTAGTCGTTCGCCCATTATAACTTACTAGGTCGGCCCTAAAAGTTATTTTGAAAAAAATTCAGGGGTCAAAGGTATAATTCTCTCCCAGTGACAGTGACACGTGTCAAGCAAAAGAATAATACTTGGAGGGGAAAATAATAAAAATTATAACCATGATCTAGTGTTGGAAATAAAAGGAGGAAAAATAATAAAAATTTAAAGAGATGAAAGAAGCAGGAAGGACAGCTGACATAGAGAAAAACAAAATAGTTCCCAAGAGTGGTTGGAGCATTTGTCTATAAAAACCAAGCGGTGTTGAAGAGAAAAAAAGAGAGACATGATTCACACGAGAAATACTTGTTTTATTTCTTAGCTTGTAACAATTTAATTCGTAAAGCAGTAGTAGTATTAGTCTTGGGCGTTATTCGTAGTTGTAGAAGTAGTATTAGTTGTACTCAAAGTGTTACAATTAATAACGGGTAGACTTGTTCGGAGTAGTTGAAGTTTGGAAAGAACACTCAAATGTCAGTCGTTGATTGAATTTGATATTTAAATTTTTATTTTTTATTTTTTGTTTTAATTAATAGATGTGTCAACATGAAAAGGAAAAAACTTTCCGTTGTAGTAGGAGAACAAATAAGTTAAATAGTAACTTGACATTTGGACTTTCAATTATAAAAAATTATAATTACAATTTTTTTTTTGGTCTTTATGCTGAAAGTCTTTAGTGACAATTTTTATTATCATCGATTCATGAAAATAAATCTTAACTTTTAAAGTTCATTGTATCAAATTGGACAAAAATATTCTTACTATACACCACAATAGGTTCTTTTGTTTCTATTCATTCTTTTTTTGTATTTTTTATTTTTATATTAATTTTTTGCGGATATTAGTTTATCTTGACAACCAAAATCTAAAAAGTATAAAAATATGTTCAAAATTAAAAAAATATTAAAGATGAAAAAAATAAGTCCAAATAAATATCGTTTTGATTTATTTTTTTGCTTTTTATGATTTTTCTTTTTAATTTTTAGATGTAATTTTATATTTTTCTGAAACTTTTTTTCGAAACAAACCAATATCCATTAAAAAAATTGAAGAAAAATAAATTTTTTAAAAAAATGTCAACTAAGGACAAAATGATAATTAGATAAAATTGAATAAAAAATAATCGAAACACAGATAAAATTATTAAGAACATAAAGAATAAAAACACAAATACAATTTCAGTACAACAGATAACATTATTTGTTTTAATTGTTATTAATGTCTTTATTTTTGTGAAAGACATGAAGATTACAACAGATAACATTATCTGATGCTATCTTATGCAAAGACACAGAGAACAAATTATAACAGATAACTTTATTTGTTTTAGTTTATTATTGTGTTTTCACTATTATGCAGAAATACGGAGATGAAACTACAACCGATAATATTATCTAGTGATATGTTATACATAAATATAGAGACCAATTTAAAACAGATAATATTATCTATTTTTTATTATGTTAAATTATAAAGTACAAATTAAAATAGTTAACTTTATCTGATGTTATTTTATGCAGATATATAGATAATAAATTACAACAGATAATCTTATCTGTTTTGATTTATTTTTGTCTTTTCACTATTATGCAGAGATACAAAGATGAAATAATAACAAATAACATTATATGTTGATTCGTTATGCATAATTACATATGTCAATTTACAATAGATAACATTATCTGTTTTTATATTATGTCAAAATATATAATACAAATTAGAGTAGATAATCATATCTCTTATGCAGAGATACAACGAACAAATTATAACAGATAATCTTATCTGTTTTTATTTATAATTGTGTTTTCACTATCATGCAGAAATACAAAGATGAAATAATAACAAATAACATTATCTATTGATATATAATGTAGAAATATAGTGACCAATTTACAATAGATAACATTATCTATTTTTATATTATGTCAAAATATATAGTACAAATTAGAATAGATAATCTTATTTTATGTTATCTTCTGCAGAGATACAAAAAATAAATTACAATAGATAACTTTATCTATTTTGATTTATTATCGTATTTTCACTATTATGCAGAAATATAAAGATGAAATTACAACAATAAGATTATTTGTTCATATCTTATGCATAAATACAGATGTCAATTTACAGCAGATATAACTTTGTCTGTTGGCTCCTATCTCATTCATACAAAAGTTATATATTATATTTACTATTACGTCGATATAATAGTAAGATTCAAACATTATCAATTTAAATAAAATTAATAAGAGGTTAAGAAGACAAAAGTTACGATAATTATTGAAAAAAATCATGTTTTGACTTATTTTTCATATTGTTTAATTTTTGAACATAATTTTTAAGTTTTTAAAAAGGTTTATCGAAACGAACTAATAATCAACAAAAAAATTAAGAGAAAATAAAAAGTTACAAAAAATTTAGTATACCAAAAGATCGCAAGGGCAAAAATTATATTTTGACTTATTTTTATATTTTTTGATTTTATTTTATTTTTAATTGTTGAAGATATTTTTTATTTTTTTTAAATTTTTTATCAAGACGAACCAATAATTAATAAAAAATAAATACCAAAATATTGGTGTACAAAAATTACAACAAATAATCTTATCTGTTTTGATTTATTATTGTGTTTTTAATATTATGCAGAAATACAGAAATAAAACTACAATAGATAACATTACCTGTTGATATGTTGTGCATAAATATATAGGACAATTTATAAAAGATAATATTATTTATTCATTATTGTATCTTGTACAGAAATACATAGGCCGTGAGGACGTAAATCGTGTTTTGACTTATTTTTTATATTTTTTGATTTTTTAAAATTTTTGAACATAGTTTTTAATTTTTTAAAATTTCTTATCGAGTCAAATCAATAATAAATAAAAAAATAAAAAGTTACAAAAAATTAGTGTACCAAAAGGTTGTGAGGGGACAAATCATGTTTTATTTTTTTCGTATTTTTTAAATTTTTAAATTTTTTTTATTGAGACGAACCAATAATTAATAAAAAAATAGATGCAAAATAAAAATTCACAAAAAATTGGTATACTAAAAGGTCGTGAGGACATACATCATGTTTTAATTTTTTTCATATTTTTTGATTTTTTTAAAATTTTAAACGTAATTTTTTTATTTTTTTAAATTTTTTTATTGAGATGTACCAATAATCAATAAAAAAATAATTGCAAAATAAAAAATTATAAAAAAATTAGTGTACCAAAAAGTCGCAAGGTACAAATCATGTTTTGACTTATTTTTTATATTTTTTAATCTTTGGACATAATTTTTAATTTTTTTTAAAAATTTCTTATCGAAACATATCAATAATTAATAAAAATAAATACAAAATAAAAAGTTACAAAATAAATAGGTACCAAAAGGTGGTGAGAACTTTAAGATTTGTTAAAATTTAATAAATTTATTAATAAGGATAATTTTGTCAACAAAAAAACCTAACTTATTAACACTTTTAAAAGAGTGGTCCCTAACTACTTGTACTTTTAAAATAATATATCATAATTCAATAAACAAATTATACAGGACTCAACAAACAAATTAACCACGATTTGGAGTTTTAACTAATTTTTTTTTGGGGTACATTTGCACTCAAATTCAATAGTTGAGAGCTAAAATTTGCCAAAAGCACTTTAGTATTAGCTAAATTTTAAGAGCAGAAATTTTCATCAAAATATGTGTTTTTCGAAAACTAAGCAGCGAAATAGGGTACTTCTAAAATTATTCTTAAAAATAGAGCAAAACGCCATCCTTGACGGCATCTTAAAGTGACATGACACACCTGTTCCAGTTGGACACACGTATTGTGCGCCATTAATATTGTCGCCTTTATTGTACGTTAATATGATTAGCGTATTTTGGTTTAACTTTTCACAGTTCCCCACGCATTGTGCATCAATATGATCGGCGTATTCAGGTGAAACTTGTAAAGACCTCGAATTTTAGAATTTTAATATATGCCTAATGATTTTTTTTATTAAACATTTAATTTCTAATTTTATTAAGTAGGATTATAATGAGTTAAGTACATATATTTTTGTGCATATATTATTATTGTATAATTATATTTATATATTAATTATCATGAATTATATTTATATATTAATTAT
>JABCMJ010002836.1:0-13315 GCA_014822125.1 Arbutus unedo
CGGAAACTAAAATAACATGCCGTTTTTTTTTTTTTTGAAAAGTAAAGACTAAAATAACATACCTAAATCTCAAAAATAGTTTAAGTGGAGATCAGAATGAACTATAAATTCAGATATTATGAGGTCGGAACTTGGCAATCTCTTGGGATCAAGTCGCCAGAGTTTCTCTTGTGAATCTTCTAGTGCTATCGTAGATGACCTGCTTTTGATCGGACCGGAAAAGAAGATTAATCGAGGTACGCATAAGCTAATCTATTATACCAAAAATAATAATACTAAATGAATAAAATAACATATATAGGTTCAAGAAAAGTATAGTGTTAGAAATTCTGCTCAAATGATTAGAATAATATAACATAGGAATGCAACAATATAAACATGTATTTAGACAAAAATAAAAAAAGTTCACCTGCAAGATTGTAAGGCGTATAAACGCTATCTTAAAATCATTGTTGTCTCCCTAAAATTTTAGTGAACACCAATAACTTTAAGATCCAATACAATGCTCGCAGCCATCTTCATCCGAAGCTCGTGTTCTCCAAAAAATAAAAAACTGTTCCGGTCGAAATTGCCCATAAACCATAGGAATTAGAATATGTGAAACAATAGTAGAATATAAAAAGTATTTTCCACACTTTATATGAGTTTGGATGTTATACATGATTATGTACCTAGTGTTGCTCTATGTTAAATCTCATGCTTTCCCAGGGTTGAAATAAAAAAAAATGTAGCTAGCTATATGGTGAAAATAATTTGGGTAGGAGAAAGTGTAGGAACACAGATTCAGACATGGATTGATGTGTCCGAAATTATTCAATGCACGTGAAATTTTTTAAAGTAATATGAGCTCCACGTGGATTGAAGAATTTAAAAACATTTATATCTAAATCTGTACATATAAGTTGTGTTCCAAAAACTCACTTGTAAGAAGGATAATTCAGTAATTCAAAACATCAACTAGCTTGATATGTATGAGGTACTTTTGACCAACGACGATGCACAAAGATGAATGGATGAAACGAACCTTATCTGGCCAAACATGATAAGTGAAGTCCATTTCATTTATTTCGCAATTATTACCTTTATTAGTTCACAAATACTGTGTCAGCATGCTGAGTTGGTGTTCAAAAATTATTGAATAGTTATTTGTGATGGACCAATAGGTAACATAATTCCACTTGAGTGAGTGAGTGATTCTCATTATTCCAACGAGCCCTTAAAATTGGTTGTTTTGGATAAAGATAAACATTAATATACAATATTATTTGATGTGCTTCCATAGTGCTTTCCCCACTTAAAAATTTGAGAGATCATGGAATAACTGGGTGTCTATCTCAATCACAATCATTGAATTATTGTTGTGTCAAAAAAAAAATACAAAAAACAAGGATCGCTCATTTGTAAAAAACGTGGGTATAACTGCTGAAAAGAAAGCACACAGAAGGGCAATTTAAAAAAAAAAGATAAAATGCACTGATCTCCCATAAGATTTTTGACAATTACAGAAATCTTCTCTGTGTTTGGAAAGATACAGTAGCCTTTCTTGCTTTTGAAACTATTATTCTCTTTCCCCCGCCGTGAAATTGAAGCTTACGGCGTTAATTTTTATCGTGAAATATTCATTTTACCCTTTGGTCATGTTGAAGAGTATTTTCACTTTGGGATAAAGTGCACTGATCTCCCTTGAGGTTGCTGACCATTGTAGGAACCTCCCTTATGATTTTGAAAAATGCACTAACCTCCTCTGTTTTTTAAATAAAATAAATTTTTTTATACAAGTGGGTCTTAGTAATGTTTAACTCCAATTTGTTATTATTTTTTCCCGTTTAATTGTTAGAAAATGATAGAAAAATAATGAAAAAATTAAGTTTTGACACCTTTTTTAGTGTTTACTTTCTAAAAAAGTAGTGAGTCCCATACTTAAATTTTGTTATTAGAATTTACATCGCGAAAATATCTTAAAGAAGCAACAAAAAATAAAACTAATTCTTTATGCTTAATTCGACCTAATTTTTTAATTTGTAATTTTTTCGCCTTTGTTTAATTTTTTTGTATTTTTTCATTTTGCCTCAAATTTTTATAAATTATTGGTTAATATTAATGAAAAAAATCTAAAAATTATAACATTATGTTTAAAAATTTCACTAAAGACAAAAAATAAGTTTAAAAAAAAACTTTTTTTGTTTTCAAATTTGGTTCATATTATTTTACTTTTATGAAATTACTCATCGAGACGAATAAATAATCTACAAAAAGTTGACGTGCCAATTTTGTCTCAATTTTTATAGATTATTGGTTCGTCTTGAAGTAATGAATTTAAAAAGTATAAAATTATGTCCAAAAACTAAAAAAATATTAAAAATAAAAAATAAGTAAAAATAAATATTATTTTTAGATTATTTTTGTCGTTTCTAAATTTTTTAAAATTTTTTTCATATTTTTTTATTTTCTTGAAACCTCTAGTCGAGAAAATTTTAAATTTGATTTCAATTTATATTTTTAAAACCTTCAGATACTACATTTACTCTTTGGTGAGGTGAGAATATATGAAAAGTGCTTTTGTAAAAAATAATTACAACACAATCAATTATATTTCGGTATCAGATGACATATCCATAACTGAAAAAAGTTACATTGATAAATAAATAAATAATCAATTAATGCATTTGTAAAAAAAATTGACTCAAAAATAAACAAATAACATAAGTTTAATTTTTAGTAAGAGGCCAACAAGTAATGTGAGTATTTTTTTATAGCCATGAGTAAGGGTATTTTTGGCATTTAGGTAAAACATTCCGATGATATTAGCACAAACTAACCCAAATTTAACAGAAAGTAACGAGAGGGGAAAAAGAGTAAAATACTTTGGAAAGCAGGAGAGGTGAGTGCATTTTTTTAAACCACAGTGGAGGTCCCTGCATTTGTTAAAAACCTCAAGGGAGGTCAATGCACTTTACCCTAAAAAATTAGCAAAGATAACAAAGGTAAGGTTGGGATAATTTCAAAGCCGGCCGGATATCTCAACTATAAAAAAAATACGGCAACGGCAAGATTGCTATATCGTGACCTGGTGGTTTCAGATTTGAATCGCGAAAGTAGTCTCTTTGCTTGCGAGATAAAACTGCTGTATGTTAAATTCTTCCTAGATCATGTCGTAATAAAAGCTTCGTGTATCGAGTATTATTTTGTTTTTCTTATAACAATGGTAATGCTAAAAAAAAACCTGCCTTTTGTCTCCATAAGTGTTATTCCATCGTATAAGTATTGTCTAGTTTCGACGAAAAATTATATAAATTATCAAATAATACATACTTCCTTTAACAAAAATTTATTTCGTTAAAAGGGAGCTTTGCCCATTAAGAATGACCATGTTGTGTGGGATGTAGTTATAAGCATAAGTAATGCCAAGAACACAAATATTTCGAACATATCTGTCTTTGAATATGTTTGTAGTGTCTGTGTACCAAAACTTTTCCTATAAACATAAATGTATGTACTTGTAAAACTAGTTGTAAGTCATATGCGTTATAAATGATGGCTAATCACTTTCTTACAATTTGGCAGACAAAGTGTGATAAGTGAATAGTAAATCGTGAATAGCATAGTTAAAATCATAAATTCATGAGTATGATATTTGTCTATATAATTGAAGTTCTTCAACAAGAAATGTAGACTGCGGAGGATAGAAAGAAGAGATTGAAAGAAAAGAAAGTTCAAAAGGTAAAACACTCAATAAAATTATATAAGTCCTGAAGATTTATTTTGTTCTTGATAGTTTCTGAAGTAACTATTTTTTTATATTTTATGTATTCAATACTTATTTTATATTCTGCAAAATTATTTAATATCTACATTAGTTTATAACACGTTATCAGCACGAAACTTTAGCCTACTGAAAAAAAATAAACATGTGAATACTTTATTATATGCACCATCTTATTCATTTATGATCCTATTATAACATATATGATGAACACCTGAAATATTCTATCTAATTAAATACCTAAAATATTCTATCTAAAAAAAATGAATACATGAGGTATCATTAAATACCTGAAGAGACCTCTTTAAGAGAATCAACGAGTTTGACACTAGGCTAACCCCAATGGTTAAGTATAAAATAACATATTTTTACATATTATGATATCTCTTTAATAGTTTTAATACTATCTGTTATGATTATATTTTACGTTACAAATCATGTTCTAAACTTATTGGTGTAGGAATAAAAGTTCAAGATTGTCAATTAACTAGTTATATTGATAAATATAACAAATCAATAAGTATATATGAATTATTACTTATTCAGTATATGCATAACACCAATTTAATCTGTAGTTTTTTATATTATTATTCTAATAAAAGACTTTGTCATAATTAGAAATCAGTCTATATGTTTATAATTATTATAGTTTACGATATTTGCTTATTATATTATTATTCTAATAAAAGACTTTGTCATAATTAGAAATCAGTCTATATGTTTATAATTATTATAGTTTACGATATTTGCTTAGAATAATTACAGAGCAATTTATATTTTTATAGTATGCAAGATATTTACTGCCTTTAATAAAATGTTATAATTTGTTTAGATTTTACGTAAACATAATTTTTTTTATTTATAGATAGTATCAAACTATACAAAATTAGAATTCGCAACACTTGACATATTAGAAAATAATTATTTGTCATAGATTCTTAATGTAAAAATTCATCTTGATGCTATGAAAATTGGATCGACTATAAAAAAATACTAATGGTACATCCCTGAAGGATTGTGCAAAGACCATAATCTTCATCCGTCATCACCTCCACAAGGATCTAAAATCTGAATATCTTACAGTTAAAGATCCACTTATTCTATGGAATAATTTAAAGGAAAGATATGGGCATCAAAAGACTGTAATTCTTCCAAAAGCTCGTTATCATTGGTTATATCTCATGATGTAAGATTACAAATCAGTTAATGAGTACAATTTTACACTCTTTATAATAGTTTCACTTTTGAAACTATGTGAAGAAACAATCATAGATGAAAATATGCTAGAAAAGACATTTTCTACATTTCATGCTTCAAATTTGCTCCTGCAGTAGCAATATAAAGAGCGTCGGTTTACGAAATACTCAGATTTGATATCTTGTCTCCTTGTTGCTGTACAAAATAATGAGATATTAATAAAAAATCACAAGTCTCGTTCGGTTAGATCTATACCATTTCCAAAAGCGAATATGGTGTCTTTTCCTAATTGAGGACGAAGACGTGGTCGTGGATGTTGGCGTGGTAGTCATAACCACCAAGTTCATGGATGATATGTTTAGAAACAAAGTAATAAATCATCATTCCACTAGACGTGGAATAATCCAAATGTAAAAGGAAAGGGAAATGATTTGTAGCATAAACCTTTCAAGAGTTCTGAAGACTCTTGCTACAAATGCGGAGTGAATGGTCATTGGTCACGCACTTGTCGCACACCAAAATATTTGGTAGATCTTTACCAGGTATTGATTAGTACTCAAAAGTGCGTATTTTCTATGTCAAAATTCCTCGACTTGCATGCGTTTATCATCTATTGGTCGCATTTTATGTAATTTTATCATTTAACGCGTGTTTGGGTTGTTAGTGTGCAAATAAAGTGTTTTTCAGGAATTTATGAGGTTCGGGAAGTTAACGGAAATCAAGTCAAGAAGTTGGAAGTAAAGAGTCAAGATTGAAGGCAAAAGGTCCAATTACCGATACTGAATGCAGTACTACCGGGTCCAATTACCGATACTGAATGCAGTACTACCGGTAGTAGAAGACACTGACTTTTGGAGATTTTAAGGCAGTACATTGAATTACCAGTAATAAAGTGTATTGCTTAGATTTGCTGAAGAACAGAAAAAAGAGACAGAACCTGCAATTACTGATGATAGAAATGTAATTACCAGTAATAGAGTACACTATGCAATTACCGGAAATGGACATATATTATACTACCGGTAATAGGGTGCAATCAAGAATTTTTCTTATTTTATGGGATTTTTATTCTTTATTCTTATCCTTATCCTTATCTTTTTGTTAGTTTAGAGATCTATTTAATAGGACCCTAAATAGGAACCAGGGGAGTTTTTTTGTTCGGGAGATAATCATTAGTTTTGAAGATTGATTACAATATTTGGTTGGAGATTAATTCAAAATTCTTATTTTATTTTCAAGTTCATCTTGTTTTTGTTCTTCTTTTTTCATGGATTCTATTCAATCTATGAATATCTAATTTTCTCAAGATTCGATTCGAAAGTGAAACATCGAATCATGACTTAAGGTAATTTGATCGTACAAGGTCTTTAATTTATGATGTCGTTTTATTAAATTAAGAACTATTTTGAAATCAATCAAAAAAATTTGTAGATTTTTGCTTGTGTGTAGATAACCTCTTGTAGCACACACAATTCTTAAATCTATAAGGTTTTGATTTGAAAATCGAATTTTCTTATCTTGATTATAAAACGATCATCAATGTTTCTTGATTTTTGATAAACTCTAATTTTTTCATCATCTGACGAATGTTCGATGTTATAGAACTGGAGTTTAGTTATTTTAGAGGATTGAGTTATTACGAGTCACGGTCGATGTGGATCCCGAGAATTAGATCTTATTTTTATTAATTAGTTTTCTTAAATATTTTTCCAACATCTTTACACAACCAAATTTTTCAAACCTATTCTTTCTTTCTCCCAATAAACTTCTAAATTACTTGTTCCCTGTGGATTCGACTCCGGACTTTCGGATTATTATGCTACAATCGATTAATTGATCCTACGCTTGGGATACATATTTTATTGACATCGGTTGACGACAAGCAGTGTTCATCAAGGGGAAAGGAAAAGAAATTGAAACTAATTTTATGAATCAGTATGAACCTACGGGTCATACTCAAACTGATGAACCTTTTGAACTTTCATCTTTTGATATTTCTGAATACTTTGCGGAACCCAATGTAACAAAAGATAATTTTTCTGGTGATAAAAATGACTACTCTAAATGGTCAGAGGAATAAATGTATATTTATTAATTTCAGCATGTTTTTTTACTTTTGTTTGTAATAAATATTCTAAGGTGTGTTTATTATTCTACAATAACATTCTAGATATGTTTTAAATATCTTTGAATTTATATTTTGCATATAGAAGAAGACATGGATTCTATTGATGAATTATCAAATACAATGAGAAATGGTGGAGATATTTTTCTCGTAGACAGTGCTACAACTTAAACTATTCTTCGGAATAATAAGCATTTTGAACAATTAGTAAAGACAAAAGCAAATGTCAACACAATATCAAGTTCTGCAAACCTGATAGAAGGCTTTAGAAGAGCTAATATTATATTAATTAATAGCATGAAATTAAGTATTGACAATGCTTTGTATTCTACTAGATCTAGAAGAAATCTGCTAAGTTTTAAAGATACACATCGAAATGGTTTTCATATTGAAACCATAAATAAAGGCAAATAAGAGTATTTATATATTACTTTTACTGTGTTTGGTTAGAAGCTAGTAGTAGAAAAAATTTTAGCATTCTTTTTTGGGCTATATTATGCAACGATAAAAACAATTAAATCAAATGTTGTTAGGCACCTGAAGTTCTCTAATCCAAAAGCTTTCATGATATGGCATGATCGTCTTGGGCATCCAGGTTCAATAATGATGCGTTGAATTATTGAAAATTCACATGGACATCCGTCAAGGAATCAGAAGATTCTATTATCAAGTTATTACTCCTGTAATACGTGTTTACAAGAAAAACTGATAATAAGACCATCTCCCTCTAATGTAATTGTTGAATCCCCATCTTTTCTACAAAGAATTCAAGGGGATATTTGTGGCCCAATTCAAGGGGATATTTGTGGACCATTTCGTTACTTTATGGTTTTGGTTGATTCTTCAACTAGGTGGTCACACGTTTGTTTATTATCTATACGAAATATTGTATTTGCTAAATTTCTTACTCAAATAATAAGACTATGAGCATAGTTTTCAGATTATCCGATCAAGACAATTCGTTTTGATAATACTAGAGAATTTACATCTTAGACATTTAATGATTATTGCATGTCTATTGGCTTTGATATTGATCACCATGTTACATACACTCGTATCCAGAATAGTTTAGCTAAGTCTTTTATCAAAAGACTTTAGTTAATTGCTCGACCTTTGTTCATGAAAATAAAACTACCAGTTTCTACCTGGGGACATGCTATTTTGCATGCTGCATCTCTAATTCGTATTAGACCGACATCATATAATAAGTATTCACCATCACAATTTGTGATTAGTCAACAACCAAACATCTTTCACGTAAGAGTTTTTGGTTGTGCCGTACATGTATTCATTGCACCTCCCCAACGTACTAAAATGAGTCCTCAACGTAGACTTGAAATTTATCTTGGTTTTGATTCTCCATCTATCATTATATATCTTGAACCCTTAACAACAGATGTTTTTAATGCACGTTTTGAGAATTGTCATTTTTGATAAAACAGTATTCCCACCATTAGGAGAAAATAAGTCGCAACTAGAAGCTTGACGTGAAATTAATTGGAATACCTCGACATTATCTCATCTTGATCTTCGTACTAATCAATGTAAGCTAGAAGTTCAAAGGATCATCCATTTGCAAAGTATTACAAATCAGTTACCGGATGCATTTATCGACACAAAGAAGATAACAAGGTCTCATATATCAGCTGTTAACATTCCAACAACGATTGAAGTTCCTGCAAGACAAACTATGGTTGTGACAGAATCTCTAGATATGCACATGATGGATGCGGTGATAGCATATTTGTATGAATCGCTAGATGCAGACATATAAATGAGAATCCCTTAAGGATATAAAGTGCCTAAAGTATGTAGTTCAAAATTCCGAAGTGTTTATTCTTTGCAACTACAAAAATCTTTATATGGATTGAAACAATTTGGACGTATGTGGTATAAACGTTTTAATGATTATTTGCTAAAAAAATGATATCAAAATGATCCTATTTGTCCATGTATATTTATCAATAAATCAAATTCTGAATTTGCTATTATTGCATTTTATATCAATGACCTCAATCTTGTAGGAACTCCAGAAGAGTTGACCAAAATTGTAGAATATTTAAAAAAAGGAGTTTGAAATAAAAGATCTTGGCAGAACGAAGTATTATCTCGGCCTACAGATCGAACATTCGACAAAAGAAATTTTAGTACATTAATCAACTTATACGAAAAAGATCTTGAAGCACTTTTACATGGATAAGGCATAGTCTTTGAGCACTCCTATGGTTGTTTGATCACTTGATGTGAACAAAGATTTTTTTCGTTCTCAAAAAGAGGGAGAGGATATTCTTGATCCCGAAGTACCATATATGAGTACAATTGGTACACTTATGTACCTTGCAAATTGTACAAGACCAGATATTGCATTCTCAGTTAATTTATTGACACGATATAGTTCTGCTCCAACTTGACGACTTTGGAATGAAATTAAATACATACTATGCTATCTTCAAGGAACGATTGATTTGAGTTTGTTCTATTCATCTGAATCAGAGGCACAATTAATTGGATATGCAGATGCTGGTTATTTATTCGATCCGCATAAAGGCAGATCACAAACATGATATGTGTTCACTTTTGCTGATACTGCAATATCGTGGAGTTCTGTAAAGCAAACTTTGATTGTTACATCCTCTAACCACTTTGAAATTATCGCAATCCATGAAACAAGTCGTGAATGTATTTGGTTACGATGCATGGTTCAACATATTCGGAAAAAATGTGGATTATCTTCAATCAAAGATAGCCCACCAGTATTGTATGAAGATAATGCTACATGTATCACACAGATCAAAGGCAGATACATTAAAGGAGATCAAACTAATCACATATTGCCAAAAAATTTCTATATGCGTGAACTCTAGCAAAGCAGTGATATTGATGTTCAGCAGACATGTTCTAGTAAGAATCTGGCAGATTTATTCACAAAGGCATTACCAACTACAATATTCAAGAAACAGGTCAATAATATTGGAATGCATTGACTCAAGGATTTATCATCCGGTGTTGAGGGGAAGTCAATTACTTTAAATTGATAAATAGATTATACTTTTTTTCCTTCGTCTAAATTTTTGTCCCATTGGGTTTCCCTTAACAAGATTTTAATGAGGTAATCTGAAGGTTTTAACGAGACACTCAAATGTTGTACTCTTTTTTCTTAGTCAAAGGTTTTTTCCACTGGATTTTCCTTAGTAAGGTTTTAACGAGGTATATTCTATGTGTGATTATACAAGGGAGAGTGTTATAAATGATGGCTAATCACTTTCTTACAACTTGGGTGACAAAGTGTGATAAGTGAATAGTAAATTATGGATAGCATAGTTAAAATCATAAATTCATGAGTATGATATTTGTCTATATAATTGAAGTTCTTCAAGAAGAAATGTAGACTACAGAGGATAGAAATAAGATATTGAAAAGAGAAGAAAGTTTAGAAGGTAAAACCAAAGTTATCAATCCCGTCTCGTACTGGTCGATACGTTCCATACCATCCTCGTAATAGTACCGGAGTATCGTTTCGGCCACTGTTCCGGCCAGTACCGTACTATATCGGTCCGTATTTAAAAAAATAAAAAATACAATTAATATTTTTTTTGAATAAGTAGACATAAATTGAGGTTAAAATCATCTTTTTTTATATTTTGTAATTTATTTTTAAATTGTGATGCTTTATTTTATATGTTTAATATGATTTTTCGTTAAAAAATATTATTTAAAATATGTATATTAATTTTAGCGATAAATTCAAAATAGTACGCCGATACACACCTGTACCGGTATGTAACATATGAGTAATAAAATTGGTACGCTGGCCGGTATGAGATTAATAACTTTGGATATAAAACACTAAATAAAATTATATATGTCCTGAATATCTATTTTATTCTTGATAGTTCCTAAAATAACTATTTTTCTATATCTTGTGTGTTCAATACTTATTTTATATTCTGCAAAATTATTTAATATCTACACTAGTTTATAACAATATGCCTATTTTTGTGTGGGGTATTATTTGTTTGTTTTTATTCAAACTTTTTCCGTATTTGTTAATTTTACGTTAAATTTGTGTGGACTGTTGGTTTGTCTTGACGAGGTTTTTGAAAATTAAAAAATTTCTATTAAAAACTTAAATGTTTTCACGAAATACAAAAATAATCTAAAATAAAAAAGTATTTTTAAATTATTTTTATCTTTTTTGAACTTTTTTAAGCTTTTAATAAATGCGAGTTTTTTTGAATAAAGACAAAAAGAAAATCAAAAGAATGCCAAATCTAGCACATATTTTTGTAGTTTCATAGTCTTGATGCATTTACTTTGTAATTATCTATCTGTATTATTTACGGTCCAGTAGAAATTTAAAATACTTTTTAGGATAAAATGCACTAACCTCCCTGAAATTACTGATAAATACAGAGACCTCCTCTGATGGTTTGAAAAATGCACATATCTCCCCTACTTCAGAAATTAAGATCATAATGAAAAAATGAGAGAAATGGAAAGGATACCTTAAGGTGAGGATATAGAGAGAATTTGTGTGTAGAAAGTAAAGGGTTATTTGAGGACCTTTTATAGACAATAGGAAGGGCATTTCAGAAATTTAAAAAGTTAAACCCGATGACATCAGCCAAAACTATCCAAGACTTAATCGGTAGTTAAGTTTAGCAGAGAAACTGGTAAGTACCAGTTTCTACCTTTTCATCCTACTTGTTGTGCTTGTATTTAACATAAACTTGATGAGTACTGCAACAGTTGGAAACGAAATAAAATTGCTGCTAATATCTCAGTATGATCTTAGCTTTTCCTAAATTATGATCCATGGATCAAATAACCGGTGGAATCTGCAGTGAGTGTTGTAGTGACAAAAAAAAAAAAAAAACAAAAAAAACGGCTGATCTGGTTCTTAGCGTTGGCTAGGGCAGATCCATTTTGTTTAAATCCAAATCTATCATCTCTTGGAGCAAAATCTGATTTGATTACCAAAACTTCAATCCAAATAGGACAGAAAACTGAACAAAACAGATAAGACCGGATAAGGTTAACTCTAAACACCTTCACACACATATTTCACATCTTGTCTACGTGACATGCTACACAATTTATGGACACATTCACAACCAAGGCTCCCTGCTAGACACACACATATGTGCAAGGAAAATCATACCAAAACAACTGACAGCCACTCAAATAATTTCAAGAGAAGCAAAATTCGAAGGGACGAGCAAAAAATCTGAAACTACCAGACAGATGCTAATCTGATATTTCGAGAAAATAATTTACAGCTCCAGCATGATGTACAAAGATGTACAGTAAGCTGAGTTTGTACAGAATCCAAAACCCCCCCAACCACCCCCATTTTCAATTCTCAGGATCAGTCAACTGTGTGTTGATGATTGATCACAATATCAGATTTTATGCAAAGAAAAGAACTTTGGGGATCCGGAGGCAAAAGCAGTAAAATGGGCCTCAACAAAACTCAATATTCTACAAAATCTCAGCATGAAACAATTTACTTGTATGGTGCCTCCCCCATTCGAGTGAACAAAAAACAAATTGCTGAAAATGACCGTCCCACTGATGTAGGCGGACACCGAGCCCGTAAACATATTAGCATTCTACTATGTTAGAAATCCAGTGGATTGGGCACTAAGTTTTTCTTACAGAAGAAAAATTGAAAGAAATAAAAATAAAATGTTAGAACTCTCTTAGAGAACACGAGGGAAAAAATGCCATCCTTTCCAGACTACTACTCGTCATTTGCCATGATGACAGGTTGCAAATGGCATTTGATATGAATTGCATATTTCAAATATCAGTGTACGCAAAATTCTAGATCAACAAAAGATTTTCAGCTTTTGAATTGATTGACACCCAGAACATTTGACAAGCAAAAAGCAACTTCTTTTTCAAGGTGAACAACATAAATTGGAAGATAACGGATGACGTTAAAGTACTGTGGATGAAGATGAGAGAGTTGGGAATGGAGTCGTATTAGCTTCTCACTTGTTATGGCTTGGACCCTTTATGACAGATATTGGTGCGCAAACTCCCTTCTTCTATATTTTCAAGAAAGAGAATTGATATGACTTATTCGAAGCCACTAAAAATGACAACGGTGATTATCGCAAGTGATAAACTATAACAAAGAAGCATACAAGAGGCTAATTGGATGATGTCTTATGGGGTGTCTTAATTAAGTCATGCCTTAGTTAAGGCTGGGCCCACCCATAAGG
>JABCMJ010002838.1:0-39596 GCA_014822125.1 Arbutus unedo
ACACAAAATGTAAAAAAACAATTGAATGCAAGAGCTAATTCATTTATCATAGTTAGAAACTTAACGGTCTTGCTAACAACTGCCGCAAAGGCACTTAGATGAGTAGTTTAGGATGAGCTAAATATTCAAAAGGTAGCCAGTACCAATCTAGTACAAGGAGTCAGTAGGGTAGGGGCAGGCACAATTACTCCACAGGGAAATAGCACCACTTTCTGCAACTTGCACCGACATCAAACACTGTCCCTCTTGATAGTGGCTGAATACTGCACATAAAAAGCATGTCATAGGAAGTTAAACATCAAACATTTTATTACCATCAGTCCTGATACAATAACATAATAACTGACAGACCGCCAGCTCAAGCAATGCTTCCCGCCAATAACATAATCTTCTGAACTAGCCATCTCAATTTATATAGGTTAGGCCATTTGGGAATTGCAAATGGAAGGTATCTTCAGATCTGGGAGCATCACAAGGATTGTGTTTGTCCAGAACAACATCCAATCAAATATCGGGATGACCCCACCGCTGATGCCAAAGCTGCTTTATTATGAACAAATGACTGCTCAACTAATCAGGAAGTAAGGGCAAACATGCACAACTTCTATAAAGCTAGACCAACAAACATGATCACAAATTATCACAGAAGTTACAAACAGGGCATAGATTCTGCCGATTTGGGATGGGAACTGGAATACAGCTATAAATACTGAAGAAGCTAAAATGTCCACCCATTTGACCATGATGCAATGAGATGAACTCTTCAACATCTGATAATTAGGAAATAACAAACGGCACGTTGTTCTGAAATGGCATCTTGAAAGTCATCACTGAGACGTGTAGGTTGAACTTACCTCTTGGACAGTCTTCACATTTTCCTTCCCACCAAGCAGAGATAAGAACATAATCACCTTCTCTGGATTCCTGCTCTAAATTAAAATGATTGTGTTCCAACCACCTCCACAGCAGAGATTTATAGTCCCACTCAATGTTCAGTATCTAATACTGACCATAAATCATTCCCAGAGCGTTAATTGCATCGTACAACAAGCGATCACTTTCATAGGGCCATTAGCACCTGTGGCCGTAAATAAGTGACAGCTGGCAATGTCAACCCCGACGACCTCCTGCAATATCACTTGCACTTCTACGGGCAACCAACTTTGCATGCTGAAGACCTTACCCGCATGGAGTTCCCACAAAAATTCAACTGGGGCACAATCACGTTGGACACATGAAAAAGAAGGCAAATTTATCTCAAATTTAGAGGAGGGGGTCGTTGAATGCTGTCCCCGTAGCCCCCAACTGATTGCAGAGGAAGTATGCAATGCTTGAGACCTTGTGGCACTAAAGCAAAAGCAGGAAAATATCAAGTGAAAGCGGCAAAACCTTCTATTCAGAATAGGAAAGCAACTTGACAGCATCGACCAATTACCACAACTTCTAATGCCATTTTTAATGAGAGTATTGTAAATGAAGTGCAAGATAAATGCTCAGCTCATAGTTGACCCATTACATTGATCCATTGCAACTGAACCACAAAATGAACTTTGAGGCTGAACATGAGGTATATCTAATTCAATCCATACTCAAATTTTTTATCCATAAAATAATGAAGCTCACTACCAAATTTGATTTCAACATTTCAACTAGACATGAACTTAACAGACAATAAAAACCAAAAAGTAGCATTCAACTTGACCGGCATCTTTTTAGTAGTATAACCTAACAAAATACAAAAACCCACCCACAAAGGCAAATACTTCTGAAGCTAAACAAGATGTAGACGCTAAATGGGAAGAATCTTACAATATGTGATCGAAACAGAAATAGTCTTAATGTGGATATTCACAGCTCAATTCACAAGTTACAAAAATACGAATGGGAATTAAAAGTACAAAGGGGCTTGCTCAATTCTCCTAAGTAATGCCAGAACGAAAAAGAAGATTAAAAAAGAAAATAACGATAACGATAACTATTCACTCCGGATTTCAATTATTCAGTTTTCACGGTTCTGTATCAAGATCTATGGATAGCGTCCATCGTTCTCAGAAGCAGAATCTAAATGGAATAAGTCTTAAAGCATGGTGATCGAAACCATAAGAAAACATTCTTAATACGAAAATTCAAAGATCAATTCACTCAACTCTCCTGCAGTTTCCCCAAATGCAAAAGACACGTGACAAAAACTTCACCCCAAAATTCCCAAGTTCTATCCTTAGACGGAATACATTCATACAGAAATTCATTCCGATTCCACGTCTCTACGTCAATTTCCTCCATTTCCGTTGGAACAACAACCACCTGTGTGACCATGATTCTTCTCGGAATAATCATTACAATCGCGATTATCGTCATCACTGTCGTCCTCGTCGAAGGGCTTCTCCTTATGGAAGATGCAGCATTTCTTGGAGCTCTTCTTCTGGAGAAACTCGTTGTCGACAGTGCCTTCCTTCCACGTCACCTTCTTCTTCTCGTTCTTACGAACGAGTCGCAAAGTTAGGGTTTGCGGAGTATGCTGCTGGGAAGAGGAAGAGGAAGAGGATGAAGGGAATGGAGAGGAGTGATGATCTAGGGTTAGTGTTGTTGTGCTTACGGTAGATGGTCCCAGTTGCGGTGTGGTGGTGGTGGTGCTGCTGCTGCTGCTGCTGCTAATTGCTCTCGCCATTTTCTTCGATCGGAGAAAATTAGGGCTTTTTGCCGGGAACAGAAAAAGTGCGCGTTGTTAAATAGAGAAAGGGCGCCGTTGAATATACTCGAATCTGATCCTTTTGGGTGGTTTGACCCGCGGTCGTGTAACCGACTTACGCGGTTCCGTTACGTTACCGGGAAATTATGTTTGGGTGCTTGAGGCCACACATTCAATTGCATGCAAACGATCCATTTGATCCGGTTGAATTGAAAATTCGTACCAAATCAGAAGTTTTAAATTAAATATTTAAAAATTAAAAATGAACCATATTAATTTAATCTGATTTGTCTGATTTTTGTTCGATTCTTTCGATTTAACAGTTTGATCAGTCACAAGTGGCCAAGCTCATTGTAACACAAAAATTTAATTTTTTCAGTTCACAAATAAAAAATTGATTAATATATGGTAACAATTTTAATGTAAAAAAAAAATACTACCTCGTATAAAAGTGTTAACAATATTGTAAAAATATGTGAGTCGCCATTTAGTAGCAAATTAGTTTTCATTGCCTATTTAAAGGTGTGAGATATCTGAACATCAATCATTCAAAAATAAAAACAAAATTCACAAATTATAAGTTCAAAATAATTAAAAAAAATACAAAACATACTGTCACGATTCTTAAACATTAACAAAATTTACTTTGTTTGTCATTTACTAGTTGAGTTACAATATACTAAATACACCTCTCTACAAAACAAGTAATTTATAATTAAAAACAATTTAAAAATAAAAATACAGAGCAAGTCTACCTAGACCAAGACTCAGTGAAGTTTTTGTCTATGGCGTTATTTTCAACCGGATATTCGGAGTTTTTATTCCCATCTGGTATGAAATGTCAATTACAGAAAATAGCACCCTAAGGTACAGAAGCTTGGTAAACAAACCAACCCTTATACCTCAATTTATGTATGCGATCAAATATATATTGCATAGTTATACGAAAGCAATAACACATGAGTGCGAGAAATAAATAATGTCAAAACTGAAGTCAAATCATATTATCAAATCCCGTAAGTTCAGGTGTGAAATTCCTAGTTGAATCATATCTTCAAATCATATCGTTCTAACTATGCTTAATTACGACGTCATAGAACATCCAATGTGCGTGCTAATTATCACGTCGTTGCAACAACGAGCATACAAGAATCCATCGTTCACAATGATCTGGAAGCCTTTATCATAGGTCAATTATCGTACTTAATTACACGTCATGATACATCTATATAGTCATTATCTTACATATTCATGATGTTTTCGTTTATTATGATCTCAATCCCCATGCTCTTAACCAATGTTCTCAATCACTGTTGTTCCCCAATCATTGCTTTCCATTTGCCACGTTCTCAATCATTATATTCCCTATCATTATGTTTTCAGTTCATCGTGTCCAAACACCAAAAATTATTATAAACTTCACTATTACAACTAGACTTTATGAAAGCGAATGCGATATAACTCAAGAACATAACTCGGCACAAGACATTTAAGTCAGTTCAAGTCACAACATGTTTCGAGACATCTCAGATACAAGCCATAATCTCAGGAATAAATCACAATGTTCAGGTCAACTAGAATTATGTTCTCATGCATTGCGTACGAAAGTATTCACGGGTCCCAAAGTCCAAGTCAAGGTTCAATATCCTTGAAACTCAAACGGTTCAATAATCGACAAATAACAATCAACTCATGATAGGTTAAAGTTCAAATATCCACATAAACATGAATGTAACGTGTGGTGTTTTATGATTCGGTATTGGTTCAAAACAATGTTCAATATCATAGTTCATCATGGTTTGAAATATCGGGTTCTAACGACGATGTTCAATAATAATTGCAAAGATTCTAACATGGCTCAATTAGTCGTTTAAACATAGTCTATGATCTACCATGATAGGATTTTCAAGTTCAAGGTAATCAATAAGCATTAATGTGAAATAGACTACATACATACTAATTGGAGAAGCATTTATACTAGTAGAGTTAATAATCATCAAATTAGATAGTATCACTTGTACTGGTAGTGAATGACATGAATGTCAATAGAAGTTCATAAATCAATAGAACATTGTACTTTTTACTGGTAGAGAGGTAATGTTCAACTTTCGTAAGATGCATATTTCAAAATGAGTCAGTAGAGGTTCTATTTTTATTGAGACAAAAGTGATGTTTTATCGGTGAAGAACAAGATTTTATCAGTAGAAGAGTCATCTTATTCACTAAAATCCTAATTTTTTTGCCATTAAAGTTTCGTGAAGCTTATGGAGGATGTTTGTACACAATAATTAAGACTTAGAAAGGAATAGTTTACCTTAATTTGAAGTTTGGAGCCACTTGAAAGTGGGTTTCTCTCTTTTGAAATTTCTACCAAAATTACTCTCTATCTTTACAATTTCTTCTCTCATTCTCAGTGAAACCTCTAAATGCAAATGTGAAGGAGAAAGGGAAGGCGGGCGGTGATATTTATAGGAGAATGGGGACGAGATAATTTAAGGGTTGGAAGGACTTGGGGGAAAATGGGTGGCAAAAGAAATACAGAGTACGGAAGTGGAGCCAAAGGTTGATGTAAGAGTCCGAGGAGAGGGTGAATTTGCTGGGGTTAGGCCCGGCCCAAGGGCAAGGTCCACTAAGTCACCGCCTCCCCCCTCCCCAAAAAAAAAAAAAACTCTAAAATTAGAGCTACTTGGTTTTAGCTCTTAGTAAAAAAAGGTCCAAAAGTATTTTTTTCTCAACTACTCTATTGAGCAAGGCCCAATAAAAAAAAAAGACCCCATTAAATATTTTGAATCCAAGTGTTTGGATTTAGAAGAAAAATTTCTTAAAAATCAGAACCGAAGAAAAAGAAATTAGATTTGTTTCAATTAATAACTCTTAAAGCCCACAACAATTAGTGTCCATTTTTTTTTCCTCTCAATTTAACTTTTGTTTCTATTGTTTATCCCAACTATTCAAGCCTTTTAACACATGTCGTGTGTAAAATGTTATGTATTTTATTTTCTATCTTAAATTCTTTCGCAAATTGTAATTTGAAAAAGAATTATTAATTTGGATGTGTTTTGATTCAAGTATTTTTTATTAAGATTTAGGTCTTTTACTAAGATCTAGGACTTAGTATGTCTTTTTATTTTATTTTATTTTTATCTTTTCTTTTTTGAAATTTTTGCAGATTGACTTATTCTTATTCATTCAATCTTTTCATTTTGAAATTAAATTTTTATATTTTTTATTGGCCCTGAATAGTTTGATTAAATAGTTTAAAAGTACCTCATATTTAAGTAAATACATGAATTTTAACTTTTGTAGATTTATTTGCTAACATATTCTTAGTTTTTTAGAGTAAGTTATTCTTTAATTAGAGGCAATAACAGTTTTATAAATTTTGACAAACATTAGCAGATAACAAATTTTTATAATAAAGTTCACATTTTATCAATTATGTGATAAACGATATAACTATTGATTGGTACTCAAAAGTGCGTATTTTCTATGTCAAAATTTCTTGACTTGCATGAGTTTATCATCTATTGGTCACATTTTATGTAATTTTATCATTTAACGCGTGTTTGGATTGTTAGTGTGCAAATGAAGTGTTTTGCAAGAATTTATAACGTTCAAGAAGTTAACAGAAATCAAGTCAAGAAGTTGGAAGTAAAGAGTTAAGACTGAATGCAAAAGGTCCAATTACCAGCAGTGAATGCAGTACTATCGGTAGTAGAATACACTAACTTTTGGAGATTTTAAAGCAGTATATTGAATTACCGGTAATATAGTGCACTGCCTAGATTTGCTGAAGAACAGAAAAAAGAGATAGAACCTCCAATTACCGGTAATAAGAATGTAATTACCGGTATTAGAGTACATTGCCCGAATTTGGAGAAAAGATAGAATTACCGCAAATGGACATATATTACCGGGAATGGTAATAGGGTGCAATCAAGAATTTTGCTTGTTTTATGAGATTTTTATTTTTTATTCTTATCCTTATCTTTTTGTTAGTTTAGAGATCTATTTAATAGGACCCTAAATAGGAACCAAGGGAGCTTTTTTGTTCGGGTGATAATTATTAATTTTGAAGATTGATTACAACATTTAGTTGGAGATTAATTCAAAATTCTTATTTTATTTCCAAGTTCATCTTATTCTTGTTCTTGTTCTTCTTCTTTTTCATAGATTCTATTCAATCTATGAATAGCTAATCCTCTCAAGGTTCGATTAGAAGGTGAAATATCGAATCATGACTTAAGGTAATTTGATTATCCCACAAGGTCTTCAATTTATAATGTCGTTTTATTAAATTAAGAATTATTTTGAAATCAATCAAGAGTTTTTGTAGAATTTTTGCTTGTGTATAGACAACCACCGTTGGCACACACAATTCTTAGATTTACAAGGTTTTAATTTGAAAATCAAATTTTCTTATCTTCATTATAGAATAATCGTTAATCTTTCTTAATTTTTGATAAACCCTAATTTTTTCATCATCCGACGAAGGTTCGATGTTATAGAACTAGAGTTGAGTTATTTTAGAGGATTGAGTTATTACAAGTCACGGTCGATGTGGATCCCGAGAATTAGATCTTATTTTTATTAATTAGTTTTCTTAAGTATTTTCCCAACATCTTTACACAACTAAAATTTTTAAACCTATTCTTTCTTTCTCCCAATAAACTTCCAAATTACTCTTTTCCTGAAGATTCGACTCCGGACTTCCGAATTATTATGCTACGATCGATCAATTGATCCTACGCTTGAAATACATGTTTTATTGATACCGGTTGATGACAAGCATTTTTGGCGCCGATGCCGGAGAACTGAGTGGATTCAAAAGTTTATCGCTTCTTCTCTTGGTAGCGACAATTGGTGAGATTCGTTTTTCGCATTTTTTTTAAAGTTTTTTTTTAGTTTTATTTGTTGTTCTCTAAAAATTTCAAAAGGACTATGAATAGATGGACTTCCACGGAGATTCTAATTATTATCAATATGACTTTTTGGCGAACGAAGAAGAGTTTACGGGTGTAGAGTTTAATACTTGGGGTTCGAATAACTATCCAAATTTTGATGAGGATTGCCATCCAAATTATGATTGGGACACTGAATATGTCGGCAAGCTTGTCCACTTTTACTATCAAGAACTAAATTCTCAATTTCAAAACTATGGGGCGCAAGGCTATTCGAATAATTGTTTAGAGTTCTACCAATATACTCACAATAGGTCGTTGGAGGACACTTTACAATTATTCATCCAAAGGCAGATTGACATTAATGAACAAATCTCTTGGGTCCTTGGAGACATAAAGTCCCAGCTTAATGAATTGACTATTGCTATTAAGAAACTTCAACAAAATGAAAACCACGCGAGTGTGACCGAGGAGAATCTCTATTTTTATGATGATAATGGATACCCCTCGAGATTCCTCCTCCACTCTTTTCGGCATCGAAAATCGGCTTAGAGTCTTCGACTCTTCAAATTAATCCCACGGTTGATTTTTTGGAGCCCATAGAGCTGTCACCAACCATTGGTCAATCGAATTGTGGTCCAATCTTCGCGTGTGATTTTGTTATAGGAGACAATCCACCACGTCCTGTTCCAAAGAGTTATTTTGAGAGGTTATTATTTGTCCATTTGTTCCATTATTTTGAAAAATTGCTCAATTTTTCGTGGGTACCATGACACACAACTTATGCCACTATCTTTATACTCTTCAAAAATGTGATGTCAATTGTCGCGTATCAATTGTTTTGGTAGCATAACCCCCAAATCTTTTATTATAAGAAGCGTCATCATTCAAGGAGTCTTGTCTGACTGAAGACATAAAACTTAGCTCTTCTTGGGAGGAAACCCAACTAATTATCGTGTAAATTTTTTTTTTAGTTTTTCCTTTTGTATTATCTTTATTTTATTTTCTCTTGCACTAATGATTGTTTTCGAGTGTTTATATTTCTTTGTATAGACAGATTTTGCTGCCGAATATGCTCGGGAGACTTATCGATGCAGGTGTTTTTGTTCCTCCCTCTCGCTTTTATTTTAGTATTTCTCTATGTTTTAAGCATTGAGGACAATGCTTCGTTTAAATTGGGGGTAGGGACATTTTTGTGTCATTCTCTTCAAAAAGAAAGTTGAAAATTTAATTTTTTTTTGATCTATTGGTAGTTGGGCATTTGGCCATATTTCGATGTTTTTTCTTGATGTTCACCTATTGTAAGTATTTGTTTGCGAAATGAGTCGAGTTTTTGAATTGAAATTCATTGAGGGTATTAATCTTGCGAATAAGGTCAATAATGTTTTAGTTGTTTTCCACTTGTTTTGAATAGGTTTCTCTCATTATTTCATACACTTCATGCGTGCACCTTTATTTGGGGACATACTCGTCATTTAAGTTGAGTACACACTCGTAGCGGTCTTTTGATAAAGTAGATGACTTGCAAAGAACTGCTCTTCTTGAGTTTGATCCATGAAAAGAGAGAAGAATATTCATCTTTGAAGGGAAAAAAAAGAAATAAAAGAAAAAAAATAAAAATTAGAGCACAAAAGATTGAAATTTATTTCACTTACTCAAGGGGCTGCTCACTGAGTAACTGGAGTTTCTTGCTAAATTCAAACAGGGAGTTTCACGTAAAAATATGAGTAGTTCGCTGCCTACTTAGTAACCGGGCTTTTGGTCTAATTCAAGCAGGAATGTTCGCGTCAAACAGTGGGTAACAAGTCAAATAATTGATGGACATGGAAATATTATGGATTTACTGAATTCAATAATTGAGACTGCGTCAATGCAAGTTATCTTCAGCGGCATGAGTATCAATAATATGTGTACGGAATTTAAATGTGTGACTGTATCCACTCGTGATTTTCACTTCACGTATGATTGGTAAGTAATTTCTATTCGAGTACAAATGGGAGGGTGACTTGTTTTTAGTTTGCAGTTCGCTTGATTAACATTCTTAATAGTTGATGTCCACTCACTTGACTTATTTCGTATTCAATTTGCTTGTACGAAGTGAATGTTAATCGAGTTCAAAGATGAGGTTGATCGTTTGACTTCTAAGTGATCGTTTGACTTCTAAGTGATCTTGTTGTATGGTGTTTGTGGGTATCACACTGGATAACCTTCATGAGACTTCACTCGTCCTACCGGGGCCACCCAGGGGTTCAAAAGACATATTCGTAGTTTAGATAGTGACATAGTTGTCTTTGCTAAGGACTAACAAAATTCAAGTTGGGGGGTGTGATTGGTATTCAAAAGTGCGTATTTTCTATGTCAAAATTCCTTGACTTGCGTGCGTTTATCATATATGGGTCGCATTTTATGTAATTTTATCACTTAACGCGTATTTGGATTGTTAGTGTGCAAATGAAGTGTTTTACAGGGATTTATGAGGTTGGGGAAGTTAACAAAAATCAAGTCAAGAAGTTGAAAGTAAAGAGTCGAGATTGAAGGTAAAAGGTCCAATGACCTGTAGTGAATGCAGTACTACCAACAGTAGAAGACACTGACTTTTGGAGATTTTAAGGTAGTACATTGAATTACCGGTAATACGTACTGAATTACCAGTAATAGAATGCACTGCCTAGATTTGCTGAAAAACAGAAAAAGTGACAGAACCTGCAATTACCGGTAATAGGAATGTAATTACCGGAATAGAGTACACTGTCCGAATTTGGAGAAAAGATGGAATTACCGCAAATGGACATATATTACTAATAGTATTACCGGTAATATGATGCAATCATTAATTTTTCTTATTTTATGAGATTTTTATTCTTTATTCTTCTCCTTATCCGTATCTTTTTGTTAGTTTAGAGATCTATTTAATAGGATCGTAAATAGGAACTAGGGGAGCTTTTTTGTTCGGGAGATAATCATTAGTTTTGAAGATTTATTACAACATCTGGTTGGAGATTAATTTAAAATTCTTATTTTATTTCTAAATTCATCTTGTTCCTGTTCTTGTTCTTTTTTTTATTTTATGGATTCTATTCAATTTATGAATAGCTAATCCTCTCAACATTCTATTCGAAGGTGAAATATCGAATCATGACTTAAGATAATTTGATCCTCGCATAAAGTCTTTAATTTATGATATCGTTTTATTAAATTAATTGCTTGTAGAATTTTTGAAATCAATCAAGAGTTTTTGTAGAATTTTTGCTTCTGTATAGACAATCTCTATTGGCACACACAATTCTTAGATCTTCAAGGTTTTGAGTTGAAAATTGAATTTTCTTATCTTGATTATAGAACGATCATCAATCTTTCTTGATTTTTGATAAACTCTAATTTTTTCATCATCCGACGAAAGTTCAATGTTATAGAACCGGAATTCAGTTATTTTAGAGGATTGAGGTATTACGAGTCACGGTCAATATAGATCCCGAAAATTAGATCTTATTTTTATTAATTAGTTTTTTTAAATATTTTTCCAACATCTTTACACAACCAAGATTTTCAAACATATTATTTCTTTCTCCCGATAAACTTTTAAATTATTCGTTCCCTGTGGATTCGACTCCGGATTTTCGTATTATTATGCTACGACTAATCAATTGATTCTACGCTTGAGATACATGTTTTATTGACACCGGTTGACGACAAACAACTATCATACAAAAAATTAAATTTTTAATGAAATTAAAAGAATTACGTATGTAAAATTTTTTAGTAGCAAGTTTGAAATTAAATCCGTTAATATGAAATAGCAAAACACGTTTTATGTTTTGTAATTTTTATTATAATTTTAATTAAATTTTACTTTATTTTTTAAGTTCTTTTTCAAGAGGCCTTATTTTTAACCTTGCATGGGGCCCGAAATTCCGGGGGGCCGGCCCTGGCTGGGGTGATGGATGAGAGGTTGCGGTAGAAAGAAAAAGAGAGCCAGAGAAGTGGATGGTCTGGCACAGGAAAAGGAGAAAAGAAAAGTATTGGGTATAGTTGGTTCATGCTACATATACATACATATACATATGCATGTATAGATGTTAATGTATGTGTGCCGTGTATATATATATAGAGAGAGAGAGAGAAAGCTTCTATTGAGAGGTTCTTCATTTTGTTAAAATGAGAACCTCCTATTTTCTGATCAAATATTGATTATCGGAACCGTTCAATGTGTTTAAAACATATTTTTAAGAATACTCGCAAGAAATCAGCTCAAAATATTACCGGAAATGGCTTGATCGAAACAATTTTTCATAAAATTATTTCTGTTAGCATTTATGAACAACTGTTTCGATCAAACTCTTCCCGATATTTTTTTAGCCGATTTTTCACGCGTATCCTTAAAAACATGTTTTAAACATATTGAACGGTTCCGATCATCAATATTTAATCAGAAAATGAGAAATCCTCATTTTAGCAAAATGAGGAATCCAAGCTCTCTCTCTCTCTCTCTCTATATATATATATATATATATATATATACACATATATAAAAGAAAACATGAACCGTAATTAATCACATAATTAAATATGCAAAAAAAATTGATTTAAAATTTTTAAGTTATTACACGAGGCCCAATATTATAACAATTTCTATCTAGTTCGGTCTTATCTAATTTTAACACCATAAAACAGATACTGAACCAAGCATTTGAAAAATAACTAGACCGAATTGCAAGGGGTGTCAATATTTTTGAGACCACAACGCGTGTCAATAATTAGTTGAAACCACAGGGAGTGTTAATAATTAGTTGAGACCGCGAGAGTGTCAATAATTATTTTAAGACCGCAAGGGAGTCAATAATTTTTTAAGACCGCGAGCGGTGTCGATAATTAGTTAAGACCGCAAGGAGTGTCAATAATTATTTTGAAACCGCAAGTGGTGTTAAGATTTTTTAAGCTCACAAGCGGTGTAGATAATTAGTTGAGACCGCGAAGGGTGTCAATAATTATTTTGGGACCGCAAGTGGTGTTAGTATCTTTTTTTTAAGACCGCGAGCGGTATCGATAATTAGTTGAGACCGCGAGGGGTGTCAATAATTATTTTGAGACCGCAAGTGGTGTTAATATTTTTTAAGCCGCGTCAGATGTCAATAATTAGTTGAGACCGCAGGGCATTTTAATATTTTTTTAATACTGCCAAGGATGTCCATAATTAATTGAGACCGCAAGTGGCGATCATATTTTTTTAATACTGCCAGAGGTGTCGATAATTCGTTGAGACCTCTAGGGGTGTTAATAATGTTTTTGAGACTGCAGAGGGTGTTAATATTTTTTAATACCGCAAGGGGTGTCGATAATTAGTTGAGATCGCAAGAAATGTCAATAATTATTTTGAAACCGCAAGTGGTATTAATATTTTTTAGAGCACTGGACAATTTGTTGAATAGGGATGAAATAAAATAAAATTTCATTTCCCATTTTTTTAAAATTTTATTTTATTTAAAACATAAAATTTTATACTCATATAATCACCTCGTACAGCCATCTTTAGAACCCACTTCATGAAATTTGACTTTATTTTTTTTGACACGGTAACAAATAAAACATCAACTGGTAAGTGGAATTTGAAATTCAATACTTTGGATAAGTAGTAAAGAATTTGACATTCTTTATAATCCTACTTAAAATGGAATTTCGATTTGAAATCACTTTTGTAGTTTTATGAATAACTCCAAATTTTTAAAATTACAATAAGGAGTATTCTGCGAAAAGTGAGAGATAAAGAATTTTTTTTTTGTTTACAGCCCGAGAGAGGAGTAAAGAGAGACCGAAAGAGAACAAGAAATCCCTTACTTTAAGCTTCACAAGAGAACACCGGTATTTTTTATCCGTATTCTCCTTTTGGTTGTAGATTCATATGTCTTATTTAATTCAAACGATATTCAGGATATGTGTCGTTACAACAACTGTATACTAAATCGCGAATCGTCGAATAAAAAAAAATGATCATCTAATGAATGTTATTAGTATGTACAGTTGCACTAGTTACATATTAAGCTGAATATCACAAAAATTGATGGTCAAATCTTATAAAAATTTTATGTTCAACAAAGTTGTTATCTATGGAAAAATTCTATGGAAAAAATCGAATTTAAAAAGAGTGAAATAAATAAAACTTGAGAATGTAAGAGTAGAGTTGATTATTTGCTGACCTCACTAGATAAATTATTTGCATCAATAAATTAACAAATAATCAAATCATGTTTTATTTAGAAAAAATGAGTGGCTAGTTTGAATTTGAGAATAAAATGTTATTGATTTACAATCAACGAGATTTTTATTTACTCAACAAGTTTAAAGAAGGACGTTTAATCAAAACACAGGCTCTGTGGTGGACATTATTTTGCACCGAGAGCCCCCGGAGCTGGCACCAACCATTGTGGACGGAAAATACCATATCTAATATCTTTATATATAAAATGATCGTGTTAACAACCTATTTATGTTGAATCTCTATTCAGTTGTCATGACTCAGGATTTATAAATAGTAAATATTGTTTCGAATGAATAATTAGATTAATGAGAGATGAAAAACATAGGGTTGTTCTTAGATGGATCAAAGAGAAGAATACGAAGGTATAGTGAGGGCTTACAATGATTGGTGTGAGATGGATAAACAACAAATGAAGTGATTGCATGGCGATAAATTGTGACATTTTTTAGAGTTTGATGTGAATTAACCTATTAGGATGTCACACGTGTTATTATCCCACGTAGTGTCATATAATGAATAAAATCAGTCATGTGGTTATTTCGTTTGCGTTTTAACGGAGGTTGGAATCCAATTAAATATCTTTGATGAATATTAGGTGTAATTGTAATTCTGTTAATTTCGGGTATATACATAACATTCAAGTGAGAGTTAAGGGCCTTGTTTGAAATTTTCTACTTCATTTTTATTCCTCCCTAAAACCAGGTTAATTACATGCAAATGATGTGGCAAGAGATGATTGGATAGAACAACTTAATCCAAGAGGAAGAAATACAATGCTCATTTCGTGCTCAAATTTGGACATAAATGTATGCGAAAGTATTTGAACACATGAGATCTTTCATTATTTTTGTGGATCCCACCTGTAGAGAACGGTTTTAATTTTAAATATCTATACCTGAACCAGTATACGAAAGTTTATGCTCACCTTTCATATATAGATCTAGACATAGATATGTTTGAATGTATTTGATACACATGAGGTTCTATATTATTTTTGAATTTCGTATGTATCAAACGGTTTTTAGACACATGTGTAATCAAATGTGTGAACAAAAGTATGTGCTCACGAGCTTTTTCAAAAGAGAAAGTCTACGTGCACAATTTTTAAGTTTGTACACATAATTTTTATGTACAGATCCAAATACTGTTTGAAAATATTTGATACACGTGTATTTCTTTATTATTTTGTAAACTTTATATGTATCGAACAGTTTTGAACATATTTATATTCAATTATGCGAACAAAAGTATGGGCTCACGTACTCTCTTTCAAAAGCAGGGGTATTTTTGTTATTCACTCCAAAAGTGAAGGACATTTCGAACTTTGGAGCAAGAGAGATCTACTTTATTTGTCCCCGTCTCGTTGACGTTTTCTACCTCCACATATTGAGCATTGGTTTCAAGCTTCTCATCTCTCTCTCTCCTCTCGCGCTCTTTCTCATTAGATCCCTCTGCCAATTCTGCCAGCAGGTAAAATCGCATCTTGGCATGCGAATCTCCGTTTGTTGATGTTTTTTGTTGGTATTATTCAGATACCGATGTACACAATTTCAAATCCTTTGAGAAAAATCCTAGTTTTCTTTCAGATCACTGTTTTTTGTAAATAAAGGTATCTGATGATCGAATCAGGATTTATTAGCTATTTTTTTATGTGTTTGTGTAATTATTCCATTTTTTTTAAGCTAATTTTGCATTTTTCCTTTGAAATGCTCTATCAAGACGACATTTAATTGGATTTGAGGGTATTCGCGGCCGATTCACGATTTGATTTTCTTAATCGTTATATATTGACGTATGTGCAATTTCAAAGGATTCGTGAGAAATCTCGAGCATTCTTTTCAGATAACCTGTTTTAATTGAATATCTTTTGTCAATTGAGGTGTCTGATGACCGAATCAGGGATTATGAGCTAATTATTTGGTTCGGGTTTTTAGTTCAATTTTCCGAAATAATTTATTTTCTTTGACATTCGCTATTACTAAGCCCATTTGATTCAATTTGAGGCTATTTATGGCTGATTTAGGATTAAATTTGTTTTGTGATTTCAGTTTCGACATGATGGGAAATAATATGCTGTTACGGAGATAGATCTAGGATTTCATGTCTGATTTGATTTGATTTGAGGCTGTTTATGGTTTGAGTTTTGATGATCTGCATTCAGTTTACATCGAGGGTAATGCATAGATCAAATATTGTTAGAAAATGTGGTTGTAATGGAAATGAAATCAATTTTATTTGATTTCTAAGGGATGATATGCTCCTAGCCTTCTAGCGTCAAAATCATAGGTCCATATGCTCCTGAGGGATGAATTTTAATTTTATCAGAGGATCTTAATATTTGTTTTGGATGATATATTTGTAGGGATCCAACGCCTGAAAGCAACATGGGGTTGACATTCACCAAGCTTTTCAGCCGGCTTTTCGCCAAGAAAGAGATGCGCATCCTTATGGTTGGTCTTGATGCCGCTGGTAAGACCACCATTTTGTACAAGCTTAAGCTTGGGGAGATTGTGACCACGATTCCCACCATTGGTAAGTCTAATTTTCTAAATGGTTGGCGTTTCATCTAAAGGTTATTTGAGTTGTGACTATGACCTTATTGTCTAGTTCCATTGCTCTATAGACTAACTTCACTGTGATTAATTCATCGAAGAGCAAGCTTAATCCCTGAGCTTTTATCACGATTGAGCTGAATAGTAGACTTTGTTATTAATTCCAAGTATTTCCCTCCTGATCAACTGACTATGAATTTAGCTTTATTCAATATGTGCTTCTGAATAATTGTTACTTCACTCTGTTGGTATTAAAATTCAAGGTTACACTGTGTTTCAATTGCTGTGGAACTAGCTGTTATTTTCAATTTATCTGTAAAGTTTCTTAGGTTTATTTCTGTTGTCTGGCTCGTCTATGAAGAAGATTCACTTCTACTTTTTCTTTTCAATGATTATGAGCTGTATTTTATCTATGCGAGCCAATTAGTAAGGATTGCAGCCAATGACGCAACATAGCATTACTGAGCCTGAGGTAGTAGATCCTTACCTTGGCTTGAAATGCCTGCTAGGGTATTCATTTGGATATGAGTGACTTGATGTCTCCCTTGGTTAAGACTTAAGAGTCAATCCTCCAGAACTATCTAGATAATTTTGCTGTTGAGGTAATAAATGCTTACCTTCAGTATAGATGCCTGTCCCCCTGGCAGTCCCCCTTGGGGTTAGAAGTCTGCCAAGCAGGTCAGTTATTAAGGGTGTTCACTTGGATACGATATGACGCCTCCCGCTTGTAGGCGTGGGGTCTCAGCTCTTTTCAAGGGATTTTTGCTTGTACTTAGCTGAGTCATTTTGTTGTTGTTGCAGTCATATAGATACATCTTTTTGGAAGGTTGTAAATTGTGAACAACGTGGAGCTGATTTCCTTTTTTTGCGTTTAATTTGCACTGTGAGAAGTGGAATTTTCTGTGGGATGAATTGTCATGACAATATTGGAACTTGCTGTGATTTGTTTATAGAAGTGTGGTAATTTTATTTGCAAGATGGTAACTATTTGCAGGCTTTAATGTTGAAACTGTTGAGTACAAAAATATCAGCTTCACTGTCTGGGATGTTGGTGGCCAGGACAAGGTATGGACCCTTATCGTATTTGTTTATGATCCATATCTAGCCAATGAACGTATTAAAAAGGCTAATATGTTGGGCTAATATAGGTGGAGTATTCTGTTTCCTTTCCTTCTGTTTGGGACCTTATGGTATGCTTTTAAGATGGAATACTAATGATTGAAAATCTGTTGACTGCAGATTCGCCCATTATGGAGGCACTATTTCCAGAACACACAGGGTCTCATTTTCGTGGTCGACAGCAACGATAGAGACCGTGTTGTTGAGGCAAGGGATGAACTGCATCGCATGTTGAATGAGGTAACTTGCCATGTGTTCATCCTTGTATGTATTATTTATTTATTTTTTGGTAAAACTATTTGACCATGGAAAAGTACTGGAAATGTCACGTATGTCTGGATGCTCCTGCGAGTTTGTTTGGTTTCCTTGAAAACATTTTTCCTTGTGGGATTCACCTCTCTCTATCTACGATATTATAGGTGTAACGCTTGCCAGTTGGGTAAGTTCAAGGATAATTAGAAAGAATCTAAGTGCTGGATTTCTTAAGGACTTTGGACGATAGTGCACCTTCTCTCAGTCTGCATTGGCACCTGATTCTCTGCCTAACAAGTAAAACATATTTAGATGCATAGGATTTGGAATAATGATGTCGGCATATCAGATGCCACTTACTTATGAAAATATTTTATCTGCCATTTTATGCTGTGTTCCGAAGGTATATCACATTTCCTATGAGATGCTTGAGCAGCACTTTTTTCTTCTTTTTCCTATGAGATGCTTGAGCAGCACTTTTTTCTTCTTCTAAATAGTCAAGTCTCCTATTAGGGCAAAGTATTATGAGGACTGACAATTGAGCTTTCGTACTCCAGGATGAGTTGCGAGATGCAGTCTTGCTTGTGTTTGCTAACAAACAAGATCTTCCCAATGCAATGAACGCTGCTGAAATAACTGACAAGCTTGGCCTCCACTCTCTCCGACAGCGTCACTGGTGATTTTATTCTGGGTTTTATGAACAATTTCCCTCTGGTAATCGGTATTGATGTCATTATTCTATTCCATCTTAACCCAAGTTTTGGCTCTTTCCAGGTACATCCAGAGCACCTGCGCAACCTCTGGTGAAGGGCTGTATGAGGGGTTGGACTGGCTCTCCAACAACATTGCTAACAAGGCAAGTACTCAGATACCCTGTATTACTCTTTGTTAGAATTATCATCAATTAAGTGAAGGAGCGCAATTTATGTCTTTACGCATGTGTAACTAATGTCTTCTTCTGGGGTTTTTACCCCCTTGGTTGGTTACAGGCATGAGTTAACGTGGAACACGTTCTGGTGGCGTGATCCTGGATGCAGGGCGGTTTTTATCTAGTCTCTTTTTTCTGTTTCTTCCTTCTTACCCCAGTCAGACAATGTGTGTTGTGAATTCATTTATCGGAAACGTTTCACTTTTCATTGAGATTTTGCAATTATTATGGCTAGTAGATTGTTGGCGGGATATATTATCTTTGTTCTTGGAAGTGTATAGGTTTGAATATGATGCTTGTTACCGTAACTGAGATTATTTTGTTCCTGACATTCTTTGAGACAGATTTAATACACATATTATATGGTTCCATTTAAATTTCAGGCCGTATTTTTTAATTCATTCCGCTGGTTTTTAAGGCTTTGTTACAGTACACGCATATGGACTAGGCTTGTGGTCCAACAATAATGTGCACGTGCTTATGCGCGTTGTTTATATGTTGCTGTATTTATTCATCCTTATATGGGGGAGCAATGTTACTCATCATGTTGTACATCAAATTGTACGTCACACTTACGTGGCATGCTATACAATTCATAAAATTCACTAATTGAAACACATAATTAAAATTTATGGGACTTATTTTTACATTTTATACTATAAAATGTGTGGTATCACATAAGCGCGATGACTCCATCTATTAGCAGACTTATTCTGATGTGTTTAAGTTGTGTTCAAATCCTTTGTGATAAACTGTTGTGACTTTTCTTGTCTAATCCTTTTAAATGATTGAGAGTAATTTATTGTCGTACTCTCTGAACCACTGCCCTAATTATTGTCGTACTCCTTCCATACTTAATCACGATTCAATTACCTTTTGTCACCTAGTTGAGAGTGTTAGGTGAGTGATAATATGAGTATACATAATCCAAATTGGATCGATTTTGTAAGAATTCAGAAACCAAATTATATTTAATGATTTTAAAAAATTGAAAATCATAACTAGATCGTTACGCATGTAAAATCAAATTAGAACAAAACTATTAAATCGGTTTGGTTTGGTTCTAGTTCTGGTTCTGATTCTGGTTCTAAACCATGTTAACATTTAAAAATTATCCAAAAATTATGAATAAAATAGTACTAATTTTTTAAAATTACGAACGAAATAAACAATATAATAATTACATCAATTTTATTAATCTAATAAGTTTATGGAAAACACAACTACATTGAGAATGAAAGAATTTTTTATTTTTGAGAATGCAAGAGTTGTGACATTTTTGAGAGGGTGAAAAAGTTGTAAAAATTGTGACCTTATATATATAAATAATCGTTCCGGTTCGGTTCGATTCACGGTTTGTAATTATAAAATTATAGACCAAACTATAACATTCGGTTCTTATTTTTTTAGAACCATAACCAATTCACTAAACAACATAACCGATTCAAAAAGACCAATTTGGTTCGATTGATCCGATTTAACAATTTTTTCGATTTTTTGTACACCCCTAAGTGATAATTTGATCCAAAGTTGGTTCTCTTAGAGAGGTAAGAGACAGTAGGGCAATATGGGAGGATTAGATGAGGAAGGATTAGCACTTTATAATATTGTTATTGGAACACATATTTTGCCTTAATACATTTTGAATTTGGTTTGAAATATTATGGAATGAAGGTAAGAAAACACAACTTGAATTTGAGGAGAAAATTTTCTTAATTTTTTCTCTCTCCACAAATTCCTCTACATATTTAAGATCCAAACACAATCTTAATTACACTACCAAACGCTGGAGATTATTCTGAAGTGACTCATTTTGCATATTAAGAGTTTTCCCATAAGTTGTTAAAATAGCACGCCAAATGGCTCTTTTTCTTTTGTTCAAAGACCAATTTAGGAGTTCATTAAAAGTTGCTTTGCTTTTTTTTCTCCGAACCTTCTCGAGCCCCTTTCCCGTGGGCCCTAATTTATACATAAGCTAAGGAACTTGGGCGGGAGCTTAGAGGGACGCTTAGAGGGACGCTTCTCATGGAACACACCCAAGATGCTGTTGGGGTAGTCTTTATCCAATTTGTCTGTGCTTTCACACACATCAAATTTTCCTCCTCTGAGCAATTTATCTGCGGCAAGTTTTTTGTGGAGCTTTGCTTCCTCGCTGTCAACATGGTTTGTGATGGACATGGCATAGACAATCCCATTCAAGGCAATAGATTTCTTCTTCACTGGCAAACTCCAAGTGGGAACTCTTCTCTCTTGGCAATCCCATTTGAGGCAAGTTTTTTTTATAGAAGTCTAGGATGATTTCGACTTATTGACCGGTTATAAATTCTAACCATTCAAGTTGAGTCATGGTAGTTGTTAGAAGTGTTAGTTCCACATTACTTATCTTATGTACGTGTAACTCTCCTAAACAATATAAATAAAGTTATGTGTGTAAGGGTCCTGTATGAAACCTAACACACTTTTATTTCGTTCATCTTTCTTCTGTTACCATGGTACCGGAGCGTGATCTGATTCCTCCCTAACCCTATTAACTCTAACCCTACCTTACAAAGTTTACAATCGTCAACCCCCATCTTATAACCTTAACCCTAACCCTAATCTACAGTCGTCAACCCTAATCTACAGTCAGCCGCTGCCACTGTAGCCAACCACAGCCAGCCGCCAGCCGCCAACCTCTCTCTCTCTCTCTCTCTCACCTGCTACTGTTGTTGCTCTCTCTCTTGCTTACTGCTGTTGTTCACTGCTGTTGCTTTCCCTCTCTCTCGCCTGCTACTGCTACTCTCTCTCTCGCCTATTGCTGCTATTCTCTTTCTGTCTTCCCCGCTGCCTCCCTCTTTGAAGGTTACATATAATATTCCTTCCATAGTTTGAAGGGGTTCTTTGCTTATGTTGTCTACATCTATTGGTATGTTGTTGTCCTGCGTTATTTCTGGTTTTGTTGGCTGTGTTGTTTCAAGTTCTGTTGGCTACATTGTCTCTATTTTTGGTTCAGCTATGTGGTTATTCTTATGAGCAGTGATTGGTCCTTTCTTATGTGGCTTTCGGTTTTTTTTTTCGTTGGTGACCATCTGTCTCTCCTCTTGCATTGACTTGTTTGCTCATGTGGATATGTCGGAGGAGAAATCCGATTTTGACTCGGGCCCTATCTCTATGGTTGTTAATCCTACATCTGTTTCTAGTTCTTTGCCTATTGGCTTTCGGTCTCGTGAAAGGCGCTCTATTACCTCCGCACCTTTACATGGGGAGAATTATGTTCTTTGGGCTAAAGCCGTCGAGCTATATTATATCGGTGAATCTGAGGACTCCTATTTGACTGATGAGCTTCCTCCTGCTTCTGCACTCACATATCGGGCCTGGAAAGCGGTTGATGCTCGTACTCGTTTTGAGCTATGGAACAGTATGACAGAACAGGTCTCTAGCACACTGATGTTTTTTGATACGGCCAAAGAAGTATGGGGGCAGGTCAAAGAATTGTACTCTGGTGTAAACAATCTTTGTTGCACTTATGATCTTCATCAGTCATTTTTTACTATATCTCAGGGTAATGATTCTTTTGAGGAGTATTATGCTAAGTTCCGACGCATTTGTCATGAATTAGATATATGTGCCATTTTCTACTGACATTCAGGTCATACGGCGCCAGCGTGACCGTATGCGGGTTACTCATTTTCTATCTGGTGCATCACCAACCTTTGGTCTGGTGGCTAATCAGATTTTGGGGACTCGTGACTTACCTCATCTCAACAAGGTATTCAATCGTCTTCGACCGCTCTGCTTTGACTTCCGCTGTTTCTGAGAGTTCTGCGTTCTTTGTTGGCCAAGGCCGTGGTTGCAGTTGTGATTGGTGGTAGTCGTGCTCGAGATTATGGAGTGATTGGTCGTGGTTTTAATGGCCAACCCGATACCCTTGGTGGTCGTGATTGCGGGGCGCGGGGGGCACGGCCGGACGACAAGGGGCGGTCGTGGACATGGCCCTTGCTTATGTACTTATTGTGGGGGCACCAGTCATTGCGTGGATACATGTTATGAGTTGCATGATTTCCCTCAGGCTCATCAAGTTGCTATCTTTGAGGATACTGGACAGCGTGCTCAACCGTTTGTCGGTGGTGTGGTTCTTTCAGCTGAGGAGTACCGGCGCTTCTTGTCATTTCAGGATGCGACAAACTCTTCTACTGCTACGCTTGCTCAGACCGGGCCATCTATTGCTTGTGTTGCTTCCTCCTCTTCCTCTCATTGGGTTATTGACTCAGGTGTTACAGATCATATGACAGGTACACCTGCTTCCTTTGATCAATCGCCTGTTGGTAGGTTATCTCATGTTACCTTGGCTGATGGTTCTTCCACTGCTGTTACTGGTGTTGGTTCAGTTCATCACTCCGTCTCTTACTTTGACATCAGTATTACATGTTCCTCGTTTTCCGTTTAATCTCATGTCTATCAGCCGACTTACAAAATCTTTAAATTGTTCCGTCACATTTCTTCCTCATGACTGTGTTTTTTAGGATCTCAAGACGGGGAGAAAGATTGGTAAGGATATTGAGCGAGGCGGACTATATTATCTGACTATAACCGAGCCTACAGCCCTTCAAATATCAGTCTCCCTATCAACAACATTGTCGTCTTGGTCATCCCTCACTTCCAAGTTTGAAGCATCTTGTGCCCTCCTGTCGTTCTCTTAATAAGTTGGTCTGTGCAGTTTGTGAGTTTAGTAAACACCGTCACGTCACCTATTTACCTAGGATTGAGCGTCGTGCATCGAGTCCTTTTCAATTAGTTCATTCAGACATTTAGGGCCCTATTCATGTGCCTAGTATTTCTAGCTTTCAGTAGTTATTTTTGTGGCTGATTTTTCTCGTATTACATATCTTTATATAATGAAAGAGAGGTTTGAGTTGAAGTCTGTTTTTAAAACCTTTTTCATGGAGGTCCAAAATCAGTTTGATACCTGCATTAAGATATTTCGTTCTGACAATGCCCGTGAATATTTTCACAGTACACTTTCTCAATTTTTTGTTGATCATGGGATTCTTCACCAATCGTCGTGCTCTCGGACTCCATAACAAAATGGAGTTGCCGAGTGCAAAATTTGCCACTTGTTTGAGGTTATGCGTGCCTTATTATTTCAAATGCAGGTTCCTAACTCATATTGGAGTGATGCTGTTCTCACTACGTGTTATCTCATTAACCATATGCCCTCTGCGGTTTTAGGTGGTCAAGTTCCCCATATGATTTCGTTTCCTGGTCGGTCTCTCCACTCCTTACCCGATGTTTTTGGGTGCACCTGTTATGTTCATGTTCTTGAGCCTGATAGGAGTAAACTTGATCCCCGAGCTTTTTGGTGTATCTTTCTAGGCTACTCTCTCACCCAAAAAGGGTATCGCTGTTACTCTCCTACTTTATGTCATCACTTTATATATGTTGATGTCACGTTCAATGAGTCCTTACCCTATTACTCGGCCCCTATTTCTACCCACGACCTTCTTCCCCTTGAGTCTGTGTTACCTATGGTTGTTCCCACTGGTACTGTTCCCCCACCCTCTATGGCTGTGCCTCCTCCCACTGTTCCACCCAAACCTTTGCAGGTGTATGTTCGTTGTTCCCACGCATCGGCCCCGTCTCCGCCTCTAGCACCAGACAATCCTCCACCATCATCCCTGCCCCTTGGCCCATCGCAGTGTGTCGACCTCGCTTTGCCCCCACCTTCGTCTTCCCCCCCGCTGCCAAATCCGCCTGTTCGTCAATATCCAATTCATGAGCATCGTCAACCACCGGTAAAATATCGTAGTTCTCATCTCTCGTGCACTTCTCATCCCATTTCTCACTTTATCTCCTATGCTCACCTCTCTTCATCCCTACGTGCTTTCACTACTACTGTTTCCTCCATTTCCATTCCTAACACTATACAGGAAGCTTTATCCCGGTCTGAGTGGCGCAGGGCTATGGAGGATGAAATGTCTGTCCTTCATCATAATAGCACCTGGGCCGTTGGTTCCTCTTCCTGCTGGCAAAACTCCTATTGGCTGTCGTTGGATTTATACTGTCAAGTATCTTCCTGATGGAACTATTGAGCGTCACAAAGCCCACATGGTTGTCAAAGGCTACTCTCAGACTTATGGTATTGATTATTCCAACACGTTTCTCTCCTGTTGCCAAGCTTGGCTCTATACGGCTTCTTATTTCTCTTGCCGCCAATCTTAGTTGGCCGTTGTTTCAGCTCAATGTCAAAAATGCTTTCCTTCATGGCAATCTCCAATAAGAAGTTTACATGGAGCAGCCACTTGGGTTTGTTGCTCAGGGGGTGCATCATATGGTATGTCGTCTTCGCAAAGCCCTTTATGGACTTAAGTAATCTCCTAGAGCGTGATTTGGCAAGTTTAGTGAAACTGTTTTGAGCTTTGGCATGCGTCGCAATCAGTCAGACCACTCCGTATTCTCTCTTATGTCGACTCGAGGGAAAGTATTGCTCATTGTCTATATAGATGACATTATTATCACTAGGAATGATCAGAAAGGGATTGATGAGCTGAAACAGTTCTTATGTAGTCAATTTCACAATAAAAACTTGGGTAAGCTACGATATTTCTTAGGTATTGAAGTAGCAAGGTCCAAAGATGGAATCAGTTTGTCTCAAAGGAAATAGATGTTGGATATTTTAGAAGAGACGGGCTTGGGAGCTAAACCTGTGGAGACTCCAATGGACTCTCATGTCAAACTTTGTATTGAGCAGGGTAGGTATTCCCTCGTCTAGACCAGTATCATCGTTTGGTTGGTAAGTTGAATTATCTTACCAATGCACGTCCTGATATCTCATTTGCTGTTAGTATGGTGAGTCAGTTTATGTCTGCTCATCGTCTTTCACATTGGGAAGCTTACATTCGCATTGTGAAATATCTTAAGGCTCACCCTGGACGTGGCTTATTTTACCGGTCTAATGGTCATTTGCATGATGAGGCATTTATTGATGCAGATTGGGCAGGGTCACCGTCTGATAGACGTTTAACAATTGGTTACTATACTTTTGTTGGTGGCAACTTAGCTGCCGGAAAGAGTAAGAAGCAGATTGTTGTTGCAAGGTCTAGTGCAGAAGCAGAGTATCGTGCTATGGTTTATACTACATGTGAGATTGTTTGGCTAAGGACCTTTCTTGAGGAACTGAGATTTCAGTTGCAGTTACCCATTCCCATGTATTGTGACAATCAGGCAGCAATACATATAGCCTCGAACCCAGTGTTTCATGAGAGAACCAAACATATTGAGGTAGATTGTCATATCATTCGAGAGAAGATTGACAGTGGTGTGTTAGCTATGCCTTTTGTGTCCACAGGAGCTCAGATAGCAAATATTTTTACCAAATCAATGTTTAAACCTCGATTAGAATTCTTTTGTAACAAGCTGAGATTTTGTGATATCTATTCTCCAGCTTGAGGGGGAGTGTTAGAAGTGTTAGTCCCACATTGCTTATCTTATGTACGTGTAACTCTCCTAAACAATATAAATAAAGTTATGTGTGTAAGGGTCCTGTATGAAACCTAACACACTTTTATTTCGTTCTTCTTTCTTCTGTTAACAATAGTTATGCCTAATTATGGCAGTGTTTGGGATCTTGGGTTTGCAAAAAACAAGAAAGGGAAAGATATAGAAATTAATTGATGTTTTTTAAATCACTTTTGTAACACAGTTAACAAATTAGTTAGTAAAAATCTTATTGCAGTTGAACAACTGTAAAAATCACTTTTGTAATACAACTTAACAAATCTGTCGCACCAAAAATGGATTTTCCCTTTCTATGTTCCAATAGATTCTTACAACCAAATAATTGAGCTGTGTGCATTACAAAGATGCAGCTACCTCCCCTCCCAAGAATCAATGAGGGGCAGAGCTCACTTTTTGGTTTCTCACATGCATCTTGGTTTTATTTTCTAGCACTTTGCCACTCAAATTGCCGATTTGTTGCATGGCACAATATATTTATTTTGTCACGCAATCTCTTCAGGGTAAAAAAAAAAAAAAAAAGAGCTACAGTTACCTCAATTGATGGATGGCATAGTGCAGACATTGTTCTACAGCTCAAAAGAACTAAGAACTTCCTCACCTTCATCTTCCTCATCGAGGACATACGTTCCTGGTACGTAGTCATCTTCAAAAAGAGAAGGAGCAGCTTCGCGTCTTGTTTGAGGCTTTCTATCATTCATCTCTATGGCTAAGATGATCTTTTCCTTAATGCAGTCTTCGACGATTCTTCCTTTGATTTCGTGAGCCTGCAACCCCAGAAGAGAAAGGCAGTCTCCTTGGAAGTGCGAGTCTTTGGAAGACAAGACCAAACCAGCAATTGTTCTTGCAAGATCAGGGGCATAACTGCGAATCTGAGAATCGGGACAGAAATCTGAGCATATCAAAAGTATGGACAGAATTCAGATCATCCCATTCGTATTCTTCTAGTGTACTGTACTTGTTGCAAAATCCGAACAGATGGTGGCTCGGCCTTATGGTATCTCAGTCTCTGTTTGTATTGTGAATTTAAGTAAGGATTTATAGAGGCAAAGAAATAGCATATCATTTGACCATGAAGTAGCAAGTAAGTTGGTTTTCTTTTCCTTATTGAGTCTCTCCCTCCACAATCCAAGATCCAAACACAGCCTTATGGTAGAAGGGAAAGGATGCCAAGATCAAATCCAATTATCTATGAGGAGGAGATCTAAGAAAAAGTAATAAATAAATAAAACACTACAAATGCTTTGGAAAACTGTTCAGCAGAACTCAACGATCTTCTTTAGAATTCAAACTAACAATAAAAAAGAACATTTCAGTTTTCTGTATCCATCAGATGGTTTTTGTCCAAGTTCAGAATCTGCTTTCCACTCCAGATTCTATTTGAAAATTATGATTCGTTCCTTGAGAAAACAATATGGGATCAGAATGTAAACTCCAAATTTGTCAATTCCTTTCTTCTGTTTTTTTTTGCTTCTCATATATATACAGATGTACCTTGAGAGAGAGAGAGAGAGAGAGAGAGAGAGAGAGAGAGAGAGAGTACATTGAGAGCGCGCGCACTGAGAAGGACTCCTCTACATTTCTCCTTCAAATCATTCAGTGCAAGTTTAACAGCCTTTCGTGCAAGTGTTTGATGAAGACGGGTCTTTTGCATGGTTGATGGCATCACGACCTTGGCAGCAAGTTAAGGGCAGACAAAATATGTGCCAAAGGGTAGAAAAGCAGTAACTACAAGCAATAGGATGTAAGCACATAATGCAAACTCTCATGCTATATCAAAATATGATGCTAAAGAAACTGATACGGATATTCCTTGTGATAAAAGTGGAGGGCAAGTTCAATATGGGTGTTTGCTGGCAACTTCTCCCATTCTAGGAATGTGTAGCCATCTTGATCAGCAATACTCCTCAAACTTAACCCATAGCTTTTCCAGTCGATGCTTGTCAATCCATTCAGAGCTGACTGGGGAATTGAACAAGGTGAGAAGTCCTTGAAATACAAGACCTGGAAAAAGTGTATTAAATCATCAAAAATTAGCATTATAAACCAAAGCCAGACATAACTTGGATTGGATTTACAAAGTAAATACAAGAATACACAAGCACAAAGGATATTCATATCTCGTGTTCTCTTTTTACCTTTTCATTAACCGTCTCGTTTTATTAATTAAAAAAATTTGGGGCAAACCAAGCTACACAAGAAGTGATCATCATAGTTATTTGTAGAAGAACTGATACCAGAAGAACTCAGGCCCTCACATATGGTTCCAGAACGGATAGTTTTCATTAACCCTCTTGGAATAAAAGCAAGTGCATAAATCGCATAAATGTTAATACAGGTTTACTTAATGTGATGACATGTTGATTCTCAAGTCCGTCATTCTTGTTACTTCAAAATTGTCTCATCAACCAGGTTCCTATGTTTCAAGTCAATAACACATCTTAGATCTTTTCACCCTCTGTATCATTTGGATAAGGAATACATGCAAGAGCTTGCTCAGGATACCGGAAGAATTAAGGTAAGTTAAAGTGGCCATGCCCAACCAAAAAGATGATACTGACAGCAGTTCGCTTATAACCAAAAGTCTTTACTATATGCTTGGTAGAGTCGGGGGACTGTGAGACTAAAATCAGTAGCAACCAAAAGGAGTAAGAATTGGTGATACAGGCTAAGTATGCTACCACAGAAGTGGGAAACTGAGATTCAAAGGGACCCAAACAGGAGCAAGATTTGACCATACCTCAGATGAAATAGGCATTTTCCACCACTAAGTTTATGATTGATATTTCAAGGACGAAAAGGTCCAGAGATGATGATGGGTACATAAAATTCTTCCAACGTTGCTAAAAGATTGGGAAACATTTTGGAGGTGGCGCGAACAGCATTGTACTTCCTCGTAAGTCAGGTCACGAATAAACAATGTTATCATCTTCCTATTTCAGTACCAAGCAGTTTTCTGTATAGGTAATCAAACCTAAAGATGGAATATCTACACGACCATTATGGTCTACATTTTTGCAGATTCACAAACAGTTTGGACCTAAGGAAGTTTCAGAAGTATCATTCCCCCGACTCATAAAGAAAAAAATGACAAAACATCATCGACTCAGGTGTATAAAAATATAAAGATCATGCGGAGTAGGAAACCCAACATGTCCTTTCCTCTCTCATTAGCTAGAATCCTGTCACGTAGCCATGTCAATTGGTGGCTATAACTAATGATTACAAGATAATTGCATATCATCTTAATACAGTTAACATGCAATATCACATGAAATATAAAACACTCTAGATATTGCTCTCCATGAGAAACAGATTGAGAAACAGGGGGGAGTGGTTGGATCACAATAGCAAAGTAACAAGACCACAATACCAACCTCTGTTTTCGGATCACATGCCCTGAAGCAGGAGGGAGTGATTGGATTTGACGGTTCACTAATAATGATCACGGCTTCCATCACTTGCCCACTATTTCTGTGGCTTTCTGTGCAGCAAGCCACCCCACTCCCAACCTTCAGATGCACCCTGAAAATGGGCAAAGAAAATCCAGAGATCTTAAAGCTTCAGTTAAATTAACGCCTGTGTAATACAAATGGCCGAATCTGAAAATGTCAAAGCACGTATCATGTATGGGGTACAAGATATAGTCCTGTATGTAATCACATCCATTTATTGTTGAACAAACAAATTGGCCTTCAATCTAAAAGTAAACAGTAACATAAAACACAATTATCTCCTAAGTTCCAATCATCATGGAGTGATGTAGCTACTTCCAAGGAATAAAAAATTTGAAACTTTGTGGTAAATGTACCTTGAACTCTCTGACCTGGAGAGGCGTAAATTAGGAAAGCAATAGACTCTTTTGAACAGGAAGAAAGAGAGCTGTTTTACAAAGCTTATATGCATTCAATAGGAAAAAGTAACACCTCAGATCAACATCAACTTCAGATTGCTGTGTAATTCGCATTAGTATTTGACTATGTTGAAATAGAAGACATGGTGCCATGAATGAATCAACAGAAAAGTTGTTCCAAACAATGGTCTTAAATAATGCAGAGGGTGGAGAGAACTTTAGGATGCAAATGAATACAACTATAAACTTTTGTGACGAATATCACCCAGCAGTGGTGCAACTACAGCACCCTGATTGGCTGTACCAACTCTAAATCAAGACAGGTTGGATACTGTAAAAGTAACAGGAAGCTGGTACAAATCCAGTTGGCACTCACCCGTTGGAGAAGCAAGAGTAACAGATATCACTTAAATTATTTCTATGCTTGAAAATATATTCCTCCAGTCCTGACTTCAGGCAGTCAATATTGGATGCAGCACAAGATAAAGTAGTGCATTCATCTGCTGTAACAAGATTTTCACATCGTGATTCAGCATTATCACCAGATTCAACTGCCAATTCAATGACGACACTCTAGGAAGGAATCAGAAACAATCAGCAAGTCAGGTACAATTTCCCAGTAGAAAATCAATAACTGACAAAACATGATATCATATGACAAAGCCCAGACAGCACAACAATTAGCAGAAAACTGTGTTGAAGTTGCAACTGAAAAAACAGATCAGAAACCATGAACATAAAATATTAATTCTCAAACAATGCTCATATGAAAAGGCGGTAACTCTGTTCACCTAAATGTGAGGGTTAGTTTTACCTAGGAATCTAGAATAGGGAAAAAATCATTGGGTGCTCGTAGTCTGTGACCTTCAACCACTCAGGGGCAGTCAAATTGTTGGGTGCTCTCAATCTATGCAAGTTGAAGTGGAAGAAAGAGGAACAGGAAGCACCAAAGTGAGCAAGAAAATGGGAGGATCTGGGAGTGGAAGCGAAAAAAGTGGTTGCAAACACAGATTAAGGTCATAGAGTGTCTTCATGCAGATATATGTCCGGTTGTTACTGGTCAAAAAAAGAAAAATGATGGTTTTAGTACTAAGAATAGATCACACTTTATGTTGTCAATAACAAGTAACAAATTTAACCAAAAAGATAGAGGACCAATGGTTTGGGTAGCCTGATTTCTCAAACTGGGTACATGTTCGGAAACTAGAGAAGATTGGCTTTTGATCTGCAAATTGGAAGATAACCACGTAAGATGGTCACTTGACGTTTTAGAAACCTCCAATGAAAATGCAATGGCCCAAAATTTAGCATAAATCTAAGGTGCGTAGCACATCCAGTTTGTAGCCAGAGGATCTCCCATTCTTTTTGATCTTCCATTTACGATATCTTTAGATGACTTTGTTCCTTCTTTGTTCCCAAACTTCTGAGATCCATAATTCATGTAATAAATTGACAACTGCATGAGAATATTCAGATTTATAGTAGAACACTAACAACAACAGGGTTGCCTTCTTCAAAGATGCCTTTCGGTGACATGTAAAACATATTACTCCACAAACTCGTCAACCCCTTCAGAGGCACCAGTAGAGAAAGAATGCGGTAGAAGTTCTATGGAGTGTGGACATCTGATTATAAAGAGAGTTTCAGAAACCTGAAACAAAATGTTTGACCCATTTCAGTTCATTATGGGCAGAGATGTGCAATGAGTGAATGAGGTAAAACAATCATTGACCCTGAAGAAGTGACACGTTCTGCATGATGCCATGCCCATAGGCAACACACTTGTGTTCCTATATCCATTTTTTCTGCCAATGTTTGAATAGCAAGAACCTAAGAGGCATTTGTCATAAGCAAGATTGGCAATAAGTTTTGCATAGAAAAGTTATAGACTCTGCAAATGTATTGTCATTTAATGTCACTAAACTTATCCGCAAACCAAACGAGACCAGGTAAGAATTAGTGAAAGCAGAATTCAACAACCGATATTCAAGAAATGTGAAGAAAGGTGCCTGCTATTGTCTAAAAACCTTAGTCTCTGCATCAATTCCAATAAAAAAGATAAAGGAAAAATAATCCAATCATAGAGCATTGAAGGTACTAATTGAACTTACATGAATCTTTAGAATAAGTATCTGCAAAAAGCAATCATAAGATAGAAATAAGAGTAACAAAAAGTGATAATAGGTGAAATAAATTAGAAATAGTTAGCCTTTTAGACCAACTAGCATAAGAAGAAATTGAGTACCTTTTTAAGAAATTGAGTGATCTTCATTAGAAAGCCATCAGCACTTCCATGAATGGAGAGAGTTAATTCAGTTCCACTGGAAGAAAAACAATTAAGCAGGTTGATGACAAATAGTTCACAAGTGAATGGCAAGGAAGAAGCATGGCAAGTAGCACACCTGAATGTTCCACCATTCTTAGGGCTTGAAGGTAGCTTTGTCAGCCTTCCCGTGGAAACAATTTCTTTTAGATCCAAATGATAGTGATATATCTCACTATCACTAATACCTGCGGAATTAACAAAATAAAAACAGAAAAAGATGAAAATTGGTAAATATATTGAAAAAGACCGTAAACCAATGGAGGAAGAGAAATGATAATGTGGATATGAGTTTGATTCAGAATTAATGTTCTTGGCATTTGGGCCACTGGTATGCCACTATGTTGAAAATTAAGATTAAGCATTTAAAATTTCTCTGATTATTTGAAGAATTTCCTATTAACTTTTTTCTCATGACATTCTCGCCCAGACACTTGTCCCCTCATGCATGTATATTATTCAATTTGTTTGAAGACTTGTCAACTTTCTTGCATCATTATCTCTGGGAAAAGGAGCATCAAAGCTAATGTCGAAGAAACCCTGATAGAGGACCGCCCAAATCAACAGGAAGAAGCATTGGACCTTTACAAGTGATCAGACTGATTCAAACTCAAAAAAGAAGTGACAATCTCTTACACTCAGTGGTATCAAAAGTAGAAAAAAAGAAAAAGAAAGAGAAACAATCTGACTGCCCAAGCTAATGATGCAACTAGTCAATTCTCCCATAAGCCCTTGGATTCATCCAGATCAAAGCCATATGTATACCATGGATTTGACTCAGTGATTCCTCTTTAAGATACTTGGAAAGAATATTAGCTCATGCAGAAGCTAAAGGCTGAATAATAAGTTTAAAGATCAGAAAACAGTGATTTGATGGATTGTCAATGCCAAGCGCAAGAACCAGGTTAAGGAAAAAAACTTCAAATTATTTAACCAGTCAGCGTTTTCTGTATTACTGAGAATCAATACCTTTGGACTGCTACTGTTCTGTATTACAAATTTAACAGATTAACTTTGCCCAGGCTACAACTTATAGCAGTTTCAGAGTTGCTGTGGATCATTGTGTTTTATTTACTACTTTACTCAGCTCATCCATTAATACGAATTTAATTTAGTCCTCGTTACCTGGACTTCATGATTTTGCAATCCCGGAAAGCCACTTTTATATCATTGTTCATACAAAACTTGAATTAACTACAAGAATGGTCATCAATATCGAGGCTATTTTATGAAGGTGCACATCTGCAAGGATAATAAGGCCAATAACTAAGACAAACAGTGTCACCAGAGCAACTTTAATTTTCTCAATTGTAAGCATTTAAAGCCTTTGACTAGTGAAAAAATGCAAGTAATATGGTACACAAAGAAAAACAGGATAAAGTGAAGTAATCGTTAATGTCCGGTAGATGATGTAAGGGATTTACCGCACTTGCCTTCTGTTGAAAGAAGCTTGTTACTCTGATGATTTTTTAAGCTTAGATGCCATAGTATTTTCTCAACTAAAAGAACAATAGCTATGAAGAAACAGAACTTACCAGTGGTTGTAAGAGATAGCACTCCATCTGCAATGCATGGTAAAGCAACATGTCACTAGACCGTCAACTTATACATTACAATGCTTTCCTAGACTTAAATTCAATTTGCTACAAGGCATCAATACTTGAATCAGTGCATCATTCCGTCATATGTGCATCAGCCTAATTTTGAGTTTCCATGACCACATGCCTCCTCATAAATTATCAACCAAATAAATCAGAGATACCCCACAGAATACCATGGCTTGTTAGTGCATAAAAGGAAAATAAAGTATCATAGTGGGGAGGGGATCACGAGGAACACCTTGATTAGGGTACAGACCAAAGTTACAAAAAATTGAGTCCTCACTGATATGTTAGAATTCGCATATAATATGAGACCAAGAAGCCCTGAGTAAGTCTATACTGAGTAGGCACTGATCACAATCACACAATCTATATGGCCCAAACAATTGTTTGTGTTAGAATCTTAGCAACATAGTTAGAATCTTGGCAACATATATGGAACTGTATTACTTGCAAAGGTAACAATCAGATTAGATTTTGCTCAACACCAGCAACCTACTTGTGATATTCTAGCCAAATGGTAATGGACAAAAAAAAAAAAAGTTGCAATAGAATTTAGAAGAAAGTAGAAGACTTCTGGTATTTTGGTTCCCATCGCAAACTAACCTTGGCGTTTGCATACCTGGCAGACTACTAGAAAAAGAAGAGTATATGACTAATCAAATCAACAGAGGCTAACTTATTGTTCACTTCCGATTCTCCAATAGAAGCAAATCATTCACAGGTTTAATTTTCTGGTTCCATTTCCAATTTAAAGATATAAGACGGCACTCCCCCTAAGCACCAAGTTGCATTAACATCAGAAATTAGTACCAACTGTGGAGCTCAAATTCAGGCTACATAGCCTTCTTCTCAACTTTTTATCAGATTATCTTGGGGATACCATTTATTGAACATACTGGCACAATGTAAGATTACGTTACCCCATTTTCCAGCTGAAGTGGGATCCACGGTGTATTTCAAGCACTGAAACTCCTCCAAGCAGCTCCCAATGCCCGTATCTGAAACTGCTAATAGTAAAAGCAAAAGATATCTCATTATGTCACAACAAAATTGCCCATAAAAGGCTCCATTTGAATTGTTATGGATTTCAAATGACGTTTGTTTTCAACAAAAATATAAGAGGTTAGGTGGTTTGTGAAACTAGAGTGCAAAATGGATTTGAAGAGAACCAGACATATTTTGGTAGGACACATGTACAAGGACAATCCCTAAGATGAAAAACTGCCAAATACTCCTATTAAGTCATCATTTCAAATCATCACGGTAAAGCTCCAAACCCAATGTCAAAATTCTTACGTAAACTATCAAACCTAAAGTTGAACTATTCTTTTTTCCCTATAAGTTAGTTCATTAAGAACCACCAAAAAAAGGATCAAGAGGATAGCCTTGAAAATCCAAAACAACCAAACCAAGACCTGTCAAAATAATCAAAACACGCCAAAAGCTAGGACAGCAAGTAAGCCATAACAGCTAACTTCACAGCAAACCAAAACTTGGAAAAAAATCCACACCTACACGATCAAAGCCATAGAAAACTTCAGAATAACTGAAGAACTCAACTCTCAAGTTTGTTCAATAAATTTTCAATCCTGTCTAAGCCTGAACATTAAATTAAGATCGCTTCTATAAAATTCTCGTAATAAACATTGTTCACACTTCTCCAAATGTTTTAGCTCTTGGATCGATGTAAGAGCCTATTCTGCCACCTCCAATTTCTCACCAAATAAAATCGGCAATGCAGTGCATCAATCACCATAAATTACGGCAAGACAAGAAACAACAGACTCGTACATGAAGAAAGACATAAAACCGAGACCATTTTGAAAGCAATTGGTGCGAAAACAATAGACTAAAATCACATACATACATGCAACTCAATAAAGTATACACACACATAATACATACATACCTATTTATATGGAAGTATATGTAAATATATACAAGGAGGGAGAGAGGGAGAGAGAGAGAGCATTGCCTGAGATACGAACGAGAGGAGGATCGGAGGACGGAGAGGATTTGAGAAGGACTGAAAGTCTACAGAGATGGTCGGACATGCGACATCTTTGAATTGCACAGGAAATTAACTGCAATTATGCTAAATTGAAAGTGAAAACATGCGGAGTATCACGGTAGAAAGATTCGTGAATGAATTTGCAATGTCAGAAGAAAAGTATTGTAAATTTTCTCGAGAGAGATCGTTACATGTTGACAGAGTTGCAGAACTGAAGAAACTTCCATTCCTCTGCCTTCTCAGATGAACACCGAAAAATCCACTTTCACGCGCGTAATGCTTTGTAGTTTGGGAGGAAATTTCTCCTAAAAATCTCGAGGGCCTTCAGGGCCTTGCTCATTTCTATTTGGAATCCGCTTCTTTCCGGCGAAGAAATTTTTGTAATTTCGACCGTTTTTAAATATTGTAAAATATTCAAATTTATTAAATTCTTTTTTTGAAAATATCAGTTTTTTTTAGCAATTTTTAAATATTAACTGTTAATATAAGCAGTCAAAATGCTTTCTTATTCGTATTTATTATTTAATAAATTTTTTTTCAAACTTTAATAATTAGTTTTTCATACTTACGGTAATTTAATTAAAAATTAACAAAATCACAAGAAACGAAAAAATACTAAAAGATTAAAATCTCAAATCATGATTAACTAATTTTGTCACTTTAATAAAAAGGTAATTTAAATCAGGATTCCATTAGTATACATAACGTAAGTTTTCATCTTATCTACTTTTTGAATTTATGTTTTGATTATATCTTTACATGATTTGGCATTTTTTTCATTGTTTTTGAGTGTTGGTTTACCTTCTTATCTTTTTTTAAGTCAAAACATATATTTCTAAGTTGGTAAGTTTAAAATTGTAGCACTAAATTAGTCTTTAAATATGGAACCGAATATGTTAATTATTTTTCACTAAGTATTTAGCATATTTGTCGGAATTTTAAACCACCGGAATATTTATCATATCTTCTGAAATATTTATCACCGAAATAGATCTTTGCTAATGGTTTACCACAATCTTTGTTAATAGTTTACGAATATGGTATTTTTTAATGCTACATATTTCTCTTAAAAATTAAAATTAAATTACCAGAATCTTAGGTCCATTTGGACTATGATATTTATTGAATTTTTTTCGTCCTTATGTGAAATTTTTTTGTAATTTTTTATTTTTCATCAACATTTTGTGATTTATTGGTTCATCCTAATAAGAGTTTTCAGAAAAATTATAAATCATGAACCAAATTTGAAAAAAGTTTAGAAAAGACAAAAATAAATTAAAAATAAAGTTTTTTTTAACTTATTTGTCATATTTAGTGATACTTTTTTAACTTTTAAATATAATTTTATACTTTTTAAATTCATTTCATCAAGACGGAACAATAGACTACAAAATATTGAGCTCAAAACAACAAATGTAAAAAAAAAATGAATAGAGACAAAAAATAAATTACAATAAATTAGTTAGCCCAAATAGACCCTCATTGAAATATTTATCATATCTTCGAATTTTTTTACACGAAATCTCATAAGATCTTAGTCATTCACTGGAATATTGATTCTATTTTCGGATTTCTTGCACGAGATCACATAAAATTCTGTTCTTATTTACTTATCATGTATCACATAGATCTGTCACTTTTATGTTTTTCGTCATCGGAAACCGAGTGTTGCGAGTTAGAACGAAGATTTTATCGTCAAACTTAAAGATTTTTTTTGAAGATTGTTTAGATTACACGATAAGTGAAGAATATTTTATTGTTGTTCTTATTTTTGTAGTATCCGTTTTGAGTCTGCGAATTTTTTGAAAAAGAACAAAAAAAATTTAGAGTTCATGAAATTTACCATAATCTAAAAAATTATTATAATCTACAAATCGTCGTTCTCTACCCTAATATGGTAAATTTATCATAATCTGACAATCGCGTGAAATTTATCATGAAAATTGGAATTTAGCATAGTACATATTCCCAATTTAACTAAGTCATATTCATGATAAATTTAGTTGTACACATTGGGAATATGTTAAATTTACCATGAAATATGACTACCATCACAAATTTATCATGAATTTGACCAGCATACATATTCCCAATAAGTAGGAAGAACGAAATTGAAATGAAATGCACTAAGTGCATTCCCTTTTTTTTTAGGAATTTACTAGTGAAGTTGATCAATTTCAAAAGTAGGATAAGTTGGATATTTTTAAAAAAATAGGACAAAAATATAATATTTAAAAGTATATAAAATAAAGAAATAATAAACACTTATAGATGAGATTAAAAAATAAGTACCTCTAATAAAATTCTATATATTTTTTAATTTTTAAGTGTGTTTTATACTAAGAGAATAACTAGAAGTATCGGTTTAATACATTTTTTTTTGTTGAAATACTGTAAATTTAACACACCATATTTTCTCGTTTTTTTAATTCAAATAAAGACAAAATGAGCCCCCGGCGGGCGGGGTGGGGGGCTAAACTCGCCCAACGAGCCTACTGCTCGTAGTCATACCATAAGGCAGAAGAAACTGCTAATTGTTTTTTATGGTTCTTAAACTTTTTGTGTGACCATTAAAACGAGAGATTTTTTCATTTATAGGTGAGCTTCATGTTCTGGAAAAATTGCAAAGGGTTGAGTTTTAATTACCAAATCTACCGACTTTTCTCAACTACAGCATCACGTTTAATAACAACGAAAGAGATATAGAGAGAGAATAGAGAAAAGAGATAGGAAAAAAATTTACAAGTTGTGTCTGCCTCGGGCATTGGCGTGACACAAAAAGAAGGGTGGGAATGGGATGAAGGACCATGCATGCATATGCATGTTTGTATATATTTAACACTCCATATTTGTAACACAATTTAACTTCACCCTTAAAACTCACACATTCAATCTTTAAATTAACACACTTTTACAACACAACTTTGAGTCCTATTTCTTGTACTTTTTGTCATATAAAATACACCATACTTAACAATTTTTACTATCTCATTAGAGATGCTCTTATTGCACGAGTAACATCACGCTTAATTTATTTCACTAATCACATCATTAAATGTTGAGATTCACTATCAATGTTGACATCATTTGTCAATAACGTGATATCATAACTCTAAGGGTTGGCCTAATATTCAAACTTGATATTTAATGTTTATTTTCTTTTAAAATTTTGGATTCGAAATTTTTCAAGTGTTATCAATTCAAATTTGGAATGTATGAGATCCCTGTGATTTCTTACTTCCAAAAATATAAAAATATTTAAAATACAAATACTTATACACAAAAATTCAATAAGTACATATGCACATAGTATTTATGTCTAGGTTCTAATTTTTTTTGAAAATATTGGGAAGGCCTAGTTCCCAGTGATCTCCCAGTAATTCTCCTCAGAATCAATAAATTGTAGTTATTTTTAAACAAAAAGCACATCGAGAATACTTAAGAAGATATATATATATATATATATATATATGTATATATATATATACATATATATATATATGTATATATATATATATGTGTGTGTGTGTGAAAAAATCACAGGGACTAATCTATATAATAAGGAAAGTAGAATTTTTTGAATCCAAACATATTAGATGGCTAGGATTTGTTTGAGAGGA
>JABCMJ010002840.1:0-23796 GCA_014822125.1 Arbutus unedo
AACTCTAGAGAGAGACGTATCAAACATCAATCTCTCGGTGGTGGTCTATGAGGTAAATTTGGTAGGGTCTAATGCTAAAGAATGGTGAATGGATATTGGAGTTACCCGCCACATATGCTCAAAGAATACGATGTTCACTATTTTTGAGCTAGTTACAAATGGCGAGAAATTATTCATAGGAAATTCTAAGACATCAGAGGTGAAGGGACATGGCAAGGTCATCCTAAAGATGATATATGGGAAAGAGTTGACTCTAAATATTGTGCTATATGTGTCAAACATTTGGAAGAACCTGGTGTTAGGGTCACTCCTCAACAAGCACAGATTCCATATGGGGTTTGAAGCAAATAAGACAGTATTGATCAAGACTGGGATGTATGTAGGAAAATGTTATGTTTGTAACGGGTTGTTTAGTCTTCCTTGTTGTGGCATGGTAGATTATGTTATGTTAATTACAATGCATTGCGTAGATTAATTAACTTAGGCCATATTCTAGTTTTCCATGTTTATTTGAATAACAAGTGTGAGACTTGTGTCGAACGCAAAATTAATGAGAACTTTGTTTCAATCGATTGAAAGAAGTATAGAAATGATAGCACGAGATACTGCTATGTGTATTTACTAAAGTGCAACTAAATCCTCTTTGAGCTTCGAATCCTCTCCTATGAGTTTCGAATCAACGATCAAACCTTGGATACTTGTCAACCACGATGCAATTTCACACTATCTTGATGAAATTTGAAAATGGAGCAAGAACTCTAGAAATATGGTAGAGAGAAGGGAGAACATTGTAGAGAGAGAAAGAGGAGAGTGGAAATGAGGTGTGAATGCCTCCCCCCTTCAGAAAATCTGATTTTTATGCCCCCAACATGGGTTCCCAAACAAAGCTCAATGTTCTCGTGTACGCGTGCGTATCAAATAAAAGTCCCGGGTCCAAGCCCCGCTACTAAAAGTTTCGAATTTTATAAAATAAATTAATTACATATTCCGAAATAATTAATTAAAAGCAAAAAAATTTCGAATACTTACATCCCAAGTTTGCCTAAGGGTTTGGACCCTTGCGGGTACCAAGTTTTCCGAAGGAGGGTATATCTAGATAATATAGACTTTGGTTAAAATTACCACACAAGCGTGAGCGTTGCCGCCCGCCCTGATCGGACAGTGATTGGGGCTAGGGCCATAGTCTGTGGTCCGAGTTTGAGGTTCGAGGGTCGTGGGATTTGGCTTGGTTTGGTGTGGTGTGGTCTTTGGGTCCTTATGACTTATCTTTTTATAGCTCAAGAGTTTGGGTTTACTTATTTGGGTCACGTATGAGCTTGAGCCCACACATGGTGATATGAATCTGATTTGGTTTACTTTATTTTTTTATTCAGTTTATTTTCTGAATCTATAACTTTTCCAGAATAATAATAATAGTCTATTATTATTTTTTCTAGAATTATTTTCCGTACAAGGTTTTAAAAATAATCTAATCAATCGCACCTAAAAGGAAAAAAATTGTATTCAAGAAGGTTAAATTAGGTAGATATATAATTATAGAATGAAATCTTAAGTCAATCTTAGGAATAGGATTAAATTATTAGGAGGTCTTAAATTTGGAAACCTAATTTGAATTAACCTTGACAATGGAATTAGAAATTAGAGGAAGATGGAAGAGAGACTTGAGAAACCAATATGAGAGAAGTTTTATAAGGTGCCCGTGTAAATTATATGTGATTAAAATATAATATAAATAAATGAATCTGAATTTTTTTTTATTTTCATTTTTTTCCAAGTTCAATGAACTTTAAATTAACAACAAAAAAGTCAAATACCAGTACAACTTTATTGTTGTCTTCTTCCCGGATTCCTTTTTCTGCTGGCTCTCACTTATCATATCCCTTTCCCCCAAATTTGATTTTTCGGAAACAAAAAACCAAACAAAACGGTTTTCAAACTTGAAAACAAACTGTCAAACCCCAACCACCTGGAATCTCGTCAATGTCCCCACCTTTCACAGGCCCTCACACGCAAACCCTAAACCTCAGTGCGTATAATTTAGTGAGACAAAGCCAACCAACACCCCCCAACCCGCACTAAAAAAAGAACCTTCAATCTCTCTCTCTCTCTCTCTCCACAGTGATTCCTGTCGCCCTCAATCGCGACTTTCTCACCACTTCTCTCTCTTCATCTTTCTCTCTCTACATATAAATTGGGGCCAGATGAATCCCTCCTCTGGTGGTGCCAATAAGGACTCTGAAGAGGAGTCACCCACCACTGTCACTAAGTCTTCTTCACCTTCCCCAGTTCTTGAAGCGGACAACGCGGAAGCAGGAGGCGAAGACGGTGGTGAAGAGGCAGTAGCGGCGGAGGGGGCGGAGAAGATGGAGGAGGATGCGATGAATCCGGCGACTGTTTTTTGTATTAGGCTCAAGCAACCGAAGTCTTATTTGATGCACAAAATGAGCGTTCCTGAACTTTGTCGGAACTTCAGGTACTTGTGCATTATTCTGTTTTGGACGGAGAAGAATTAGGTTAAGTTGATTATTTCTTGAACTATAATCGGCTGGTGCCTGTTTGTTAGCGCTTATAAGCTTGTTGGAGCTTGTCCCACTTTGATTGATTAAGACATGAAAAATTGGTGTATGAGTCTGGACAGTCCCTGCACTCAATTCACTTCGTGCTGAGTTGTATGTTGTACCCTAGTATCAGAGAAGCTAGGCTTTTGGAGACTTCCATTAAATCTCGTGAGTGATTGTCCCTTTATTTGTACTTCAAGTGAACCTTTCTTCGTTGTGGATCCTTCTTGACTGCACCACTTGTGTTTAAGGGGTTGCATGTGCGGAGAGTGTTGGATATTATCGAGGTTGATTACTTATAAACTTGAAAATTAGTATATGAGCCGGAGCATTCTCTCTACTCATTACCAATTGATTTTGAGTTGGATGCTTTGTACCAAAAGGTCCAAAACTAATTTGTTTATGTATTTGCTTGACAAAAAGGTAAGCAATGGTGGTTGGTAGCAATTATGCATAATTACTTATGACCTTTTTAGTTAATTTGACCTAAAAAAGTGATATTTGTTGAGCTCCAGATTGCAGTATTTTTGCTTATTTGAAACTTTAGAGAATATGTTGACTCAAGAGAACTTAATTACAATGGTGCCTCTATAGGCAATTTAAACATTCACTTGATGAAATGCTATTCGACAACTTATTTAACCAATTAGTTTAACATTTGTATCATATTAAGAAGTTGGACCAAGCAAATTTATAACTTTTTTGAAGCCTTTATACTAGTAATATAAAAGTTTGTAATCTGATTAGTCAACCTAGCGACACTGAATAGCCCCCATGTAGTGTGTATCTTTAATGATTGCCTATTTATTTTTGGTGACTGGTGGACAAATGGAAAGCAAATGGGAAGTTAAAGGTGAAGGCAGAGATAACTACGTGGAACTGAATAATTGAACTCTTTATACTGGTTGTTCATATGGTGGCACGCAAGGAAGGAGACTGTTAAGTTGGGATGGTGTATGTAAGAAGCAAAAATACTTTCAGGAATAGGCATTGTTGGGAAGTGGTGGTGTTGTATAAAGTGGGTCAAGAAAGTCCGCAGGATCTGCCTACTTATACTATTACTAGAGTCTTTGGCACACGTGATGTGTGTGCAAACACAATGCGCATATAAACATGGTTGATAATTTTTAGTTCACACAGAATAATTTTTTTTATCATACATTTTTTTGTTAGTAGTTTTTTGAAACAGTTTTTTTCAGAAGTTTTGGGGAGCAGTTTCTTCGGAACTATTTTTTTACGTAAATACCCCTACAGTTATTAGCACGAAGGAAGGCTTTTAAGGGTTTTTTTGGAAAGTCAAAGTATGAGCTGGCTTCAAGATTGGGTTCACACCAAAAGGGGTGTTCCCTTTATAATAGTATAGATAGCCACGGTGTTTCTCTAAAGCTTGAGGTGGTGGTTTTCCCCCAGTACCCCTAGGTCCATCCGTAGTTGCACTTACACGGTCATTTAGAGCAAATTTAGTTGCTCAAAATCACCCATAGTTAATGGATCTTATATGTACTTTTTAAAGTCATTTTTACTTTAATTAGTTCAGCGCTGGCTTACTTTTGTATGCAGTGATCCCATGTAGCTTCCTGTTCCAATTTCAACTAGTCCAACTTATGGGTGTGTTCGGTTGAGTGTTTCTGAAACGATTTTTAGGAAAAAAAATTCTGAGATATTGTTTGGTATAAGTGTTTCAGAAAAAATTTGGAAGTTAAATTTTCGGCATTTTCGAGGTGTCTCTTTCTCTCTTCTTTTATAGAGAGATGAAGTTGTTTGGGAAAAAAGTAAAAATGTTTGGAAAACTTTTTCCAGAAACTTGTTTGGGAAAAAATTTCCCAAACAAGCAAACAAACACACCCTATATGTGCCTTGATTAAATAGAAAATGTTTAAAGTCCCCTTAACTCGATCACTTCATATGTAACTTTTCCCCCCTCACAACATTTCGTAGTATAGTGTTCCATTTCAATCCTCACTTTAACCTGTTTGTAATACCATTAACTTTATGTGTTATCAATATCTCTGTGTAGTCCAAATCCAACTTTGTGGCTACTTGTTGCATTAGACTTGAGCCGCTCTTGTGGGCTCTTGAACTGACTAACTGTATAGCTCTCTTTTCATAGTTGGGTCATTACTGGTCTTGCATGTTTTAGATTCGACGCAAAACCCCACACACATAATCAACGAAGATTGATCAAGCAAAACACAACAACGAAAGTATGACGCAAGGTTTTATGTGATTTTCCAATTGAGAACATTCACGGCTCACATCAGCTTTCCACTATGTATCGAATGGAGAAGAGAGTACACAAAACATCGGCTACTGCATAAAGAAAAATAGATGTCCTAGGTTTTGCATCAACAATCACTGTAATACCATTGTTTAGGTTTTGGGGGTTCTGTCCATGAGGTGGCAAACCAAACAGAAACAGGATTCACAAATCCAACACTGCTTTCGAGTCTGATAATTGCTCTGTAGTCTAGGATTATGCAAAGGTTTTGCTTGTTAACACAAAAATTTGTACATGGGTGTATTGAGCTAACTTTTTTTCATATTAGATGACGGGATCCGTTTGATAGTTGAAACCAACTTGATCTGCCCTCATTATTGTTGCTTTCACATCTACAACCTTATTCTTCTCATATTGTGTTTAGTGTAACATCCTTCAAATCTTTTGAGTACTCCATGTCCTATTATCTGTTTATTGATTTCTTAATACACCCGCAGATGCTTCCTTTTGGAATGTATATGTTTTTTGCCATTTCTTACACTGTTATATATTGTTTTTCCAGTGCTGTTGCTTGGTGTGGGAAGCTAAACGCTGTAGCATGTGCATCAGAAACTTGTGCTAGAATTCCAAGGTTAGTGTGGTTTTCATCTTCTTGTGAAGTACCATTCTCTCGTGGAATGTACAACAAAACTTTATGCTTCCATATGCTGATGAAAAATGTACAACGAAATCATGTGCTTATGTATATGAGAATGTGGGAGACATGGGATTCTAAATTTGTATAGTTTTGTACTGGGGGGTCAGAGTGCAAGACGCATTTATTTTTCCTACTGCTTATACTATATATTGCAGTTCTAAATGCCACACTGTATTTGATGAAGTTGATAACATACAAAAAGGTTTTAATTTTGAAAAGGGCTAACTTCACATAGACCTCCCGTGGTTTGCTTGATGTGCAGATATACCGCCTCACCTTCAACTAGTAGCACATAAATCCCTGTGCTTTGTGGACTTACGTTCACAACTAACAACTGTTCAAGACACTTGTAAATGACCAATGTCCCTAGCTTCTTCCTCTCATCTAAACTAAGCACACAAGTACATAGGTGCATATTTGTGTATATGCTTATATACACAATAAAAAATGCTCAAATCGTAGTTAAAGGACTCTAAACATGAACAAATTCAACCCTAATCAGAAACAACATAAATCGACATACAATCTGAATATCTCACTAAAAATAAGGCGTAAACAAAAATTGAAAAATTGGACGTTTTCTGATGGGAAATTAAACCCAATTGCCAATCGGACTGAGTATGGTTAATGCACTTAGTTCTTCTTCCCCACCTCAACATCAAACCCATTCCGATTATATTTAGGATGGAAAAGGACCATTTGAATTCTCGATTCAATTCATGAATTGACAACTATACTGAGAAGAACTGTTTAGTGGAGGAGAAGGGGTTCAAGTTAATAGAGTAGCAACAATGTAGGTATTGAGCTGAGCATACCTCTACCATCTGGGGGTGTGGTTTATTTGTAGTGAGCTTGTCCTTGGCTGGAAGCTAGGGTTTGGTGGGGCCATGCTCCCTTCTCTCTCTTGCTCTAGAAGCTTCCACAGGTGATTATCAGATGAGAGTATACTCGCTATGATGTTAAGTTCATTAGGGGAGCCCCTCTCTGCATGATGCTAGGAGTAAAACAACCACCCATATGCGAACAGGTGAGCTGGATTCCCATGTGACGGCCATGTTATTTCTTGCCAGCTGTTGATGTGCTTGAAGGAACTAGGGTCTAGGTGTAGTTGGAGCTCCCTTACTATTGCATGAAGACTGATATGGTGAGTGATAACAAGTCTAGAATGGTACTGACCTAGATTTGTCTCTAGCATGCAACCGACAACCAAATTCCGTCCTGAAATTAGTGATTCAAATAAAGTGGGAAAGTTGTTATTAATGTCCTTGGGCTACTATTTTAATTTTGGGCAATTGGATCAACAAAGTTGCAAGAACCCACCGTTTTGTGCAAAAATGAAGTGGCGACAACTATAATGATAGAGATAAGTCAGACGGCCTTTTCATGAAAGAAGGGGTGAAAGGCAAGCTATGCAGTTGAGACAACCAATTTTCGGTTCATAAGTAATTATAGATGTAGTAGAGAAGGTGCGGGGGAGTACCACCTACTCTTACCATGACCATCCCTCAAATCCTATGGAACCTTGCTTTCTGTTCGACTTGTAACTAACATATGCACTATAACTACCTCAGGGCCCTCTCATTCTTAGAGTATGCTGAGTTGCTGACCCCCTTGACATCTCCATTGGACAAAATTCTGTTTGAAAAATGTATGTCAAATTTTGTGTTTCAGCTGGGATTGTCTTCCCTGTGATGTTTTGTTTTTCTTCTGCAATGCTTGCTACACAGATGGCCAATTGCTGGTCTGACAACTCTTTAATGAGGAGACAGTGTTAGGTGCTTTAAATAATTCTAATATATATCAAATACAGCAACGTGGTATGGGTCACATTCTCGATAAAATCTTCTTTTGTAATCCTAGACAGCCAGCCGAAACTACATAATTTATACTAGGTTTGGTTCTTTTTTTGTTTTATTGAATTGCTTGAGCTTCACTAATGGATCTACAGATTGGCTAAAAAATGGACATATTTAATAGCTTGGGATGCTTGTCAATTCTACTGGATATACATAGTAGGCATTGTAGGAATATTATCTGTATTCTTCAGTCTTATTTTCATTGATTTAGTGTTAAAGTTGGTTCTTGCGAAGTTTGACCTTATAAAATCTTTAGTATAATGGTGTGGAGTCACCAATGTTCTAACTTTTATGGTTTGTGTCTTGCTATTGAATTCCCGTTGACACACAACTAACATTTTTGTTTTGATCATCGGGAATTTCATACAACAAAGCCATATCACACATTTTATTACAAAATTGGTTAGAATCACAACCACCTATGTCTACATGCGAGCTTTAAGCTGAATTAGCACGTACTGTAAAGCAGATCCCAAATTAAAATGCGGAAACAATGCCAGTCAAAGAAGAGGCAGTAGAGATTCCATTACCTGGGTATCTCAACCAATGAGAATAAGCTCAGATGAAATTTACAAATCCTAGAAGATACAAAAATAAAGTTAAACTGCCGCTCCTACACTATCCACCAGATTTGGCATCGTTGCTACAAGATCAGGCTGATTCATTAGAGAGTTATCCATAAAAGGGTCTTCATCTTCCCAAAGGAAAGCATAAGTCTCACAAAGGAACGTGAAAAGGCAAAAAAACTCATCTTCCCATCTTGCTGTTTATTTGTCGCTCCGTTTACTCAACTTGCTGGATCTATGTGCTTTTGGAGGTGGAGGTGGAGGTGGAGGTGGAAGCATAGATCTGTGAGGAGGGGAAAGACGAAAGGGGAGAGAGGAGAGGAAGGGAAGAGGAGAGGGGGGCAAGGGTGGATGTGGCAGCCGCCACCAACCCCACAAAAGAAACCCAAATGATGTGAGGCTCAAGCACTGATGATAAGTTGATTAGCTTATTCCTAGAAGTAATTTCTATGGTGTTTTGAAGGTCTATACCAATAGTAGGTAGCAATATTCCAATCGTGCATGGTTGAAAGAGAAGTGCTATACTGATTTGAAATGTGAATTATTCTGTCACGTGCAGCTTTGAAATTTATCATTAAAAAATAGCTTTCTTTGTTGAGAATGTTGGTTATAAGTTAGATCACATTCTTGGTGTCATGCAAGTAATATCATCCAATGTTTCTCTTTCATTGACTTAGCAACGCCGTCTCTGAAGTGTTACAAATTCAGTTTTTCCCTTCTAAAAAGATTTCACAACTGTTGCTCCTTCCATTCAGTTTTAGTTGACATTATTTTCATCTCCGTCAGTTGCAACAAAAAATTGTGATTAACTTTATTAGGCAAGATTTTTCTTTCATTGAATGTCATTTATATGGCAAGAATTTTCTTGCAACCATTTGGCTTGATAAATTGGTGCGTTTGGTTCACTGGAATGGAATGAGCACAAGAATGAAATTCAGATTGGAATGGAATTAGAATGGAAGGAGATTGGAATATCCATTCCCCTTCCCATGTTTGTTTGTGAATGGTGATTCTATTTGGAATGAGCATTCCTTCATAGCAACTCCAATCCATCTCTATAACTCTTTTTTGCAGACCCAGACTCCATTTTAGAGAATTCATGTCCTCCAACCCATCTCTGTTTGGGGTCTCCAAAATAGGGACTCAATTTTCATTGTCTATATTTGAAGACTCCCACCAAATAGAGAACCATCTCCATTTCTTTCTCTTTTCTTAAAATCACCATTTAACCTTTTGGTCTTTTGAAACCACATTATGATACCAACTATATCCTATTTAACTTTTGCTAGATTTTCATACAATTCACATGTCATTGACGTTGTAGATTCAATTTCAGTAAAATTGGTTCCACGAGAAGATATTATCCATACCTTCAGAATAGGAGTAATACTGAATATGTTTCATTATAATTTAAAAAAAAATATTTGTGCATTCAAATCATTTCCCACTATTGGAGGGAACTTCTGGAGATGAAAATAGAGAATTTGGGTTGGAGTGTAACAGATATTAGATTCTCTAAAGTTGCTTTTTGAGTAGAGTACATTATTTTGGGTCTCTAAGATACAGAATTGGGGAGAGATGGATTGGAGATGCTCTCATTTATTGGTGAACCAAACATAGGATTAGGTATATAGGAATAACCATTCCGTTCCATTAAAATGTTCATTCCATCGAGCCAAACACACCAGACTTGTTTGTTTTATTTGCAGATATAGAGTACTATCTTTCTACTTTTCTGCTTAATCAAATCAGCAGTTAAAAATTCTGCAAATAGGAATTTCAACCTTCAAAAAAAGGTCCATGAAAATTTTGAAGTCTCTCTCCGCTTATAAACAATATGATATTGGTGAAGCTTTTAATTTTTTGGTTCTTACTGAATGAGCATTTTGTGGTGTTTTGATCATAATATACTCGCGGGAAGAGTGTTGGGGATTGATATATTTAGTTTCTCTCTTGATCCTTTTTTTTCTTCTTGCAGTTCTAATGCCAATCCACCATTTTGGATCCCCATACATATTGTGATCCCAGAGCGACCAACAGAGTGTGCAGTGTTCAATGTCATGGCAGGTACTATAGCTCCTGCTTATTAGAGCTATTCTGGAACATGATCTTCGACGTGAGATTTTTAGTAATTTTTAGAGTCAATTGGCAAGGAGAGTATTGTTGATCTATTGTGTCAAGGTAAGGTATGCTGTGAGCTTCTATGCTATCTAAAACTGAGGCATGCTTGCAATTCCCAAGGACAATTCTTCACAAGCTACTACAACAAAATTTACTTTTGCCTGCATTTCTAAAATCCCTGTGAAAGTCCCAAAAATGAGGGGAAAAGCCTTTTAGACTGTTTATTGGCGTTAATTCTGGCGTATATTAAACGTGGGTACAAGTTTTCTGGCAACGACAGATTCTGGTACTGGCGAGTTATTTCCTGCAATGTGGTAAATGCTGGATTATTTTTGGGGTTTAACAAATGCTACAAAAGGTTTCATTCAAATGTTGGGAATAGGTGTAGTATATGCAGCAATTATTAATAAATGCGGGTGTAGACACGCCAATTGGATCTCCTTTAGAACCTTTGAGCGATGGTCCCTAATGATGAGAAATGATACATAAAATTTTAGAAGAGCCTTTGATCAATTGGTTAATCATATTAATACTAGAAAATTACCAAAAAAATGAAAGCCGTGATTTATTGACTCGGTAAAAAATAGCGTACACTATTCTACATGGTGTACGCCACTGTATGATTGACATACACTATTATACATGGCGTACACCACTTTGTAAGTGGTGTACGCTACTTGGACATGGCGTACGTCATTTCTGACTGACCCAGACTGTGTAGTCACTGTTAGTTGATCAACGGTGTGGGCCTCCGTGATGGCTTCAGGTAGGGCAACTGTTGCACGTTTTGATGATTAAAAATGGTTTGAAAATGCTTATAAATACCCCCCTTAGGCCTAAGGGTCAAGGGTTGGATTTTTTTGGTTGGATGGTTGGCTTTTGAGGTATTGAATTTTTGATAGAGGCTTTAAAGAGGTTTTGTTTGGAGAGCAGATATTTCAAAGCATTGAAGTAAAGGAAGGCAAGAGAGGAAAAATTGGCATTGAATGAACAATAAGTTCCTTGCTTATTCACTCCCAACCTAGGTGTCAAATATCCGTAGTTAAAGGAGAAAACTAAAAGATCTAAGTCTCAAGAAAGGTATAAATTTAAAAGTACAAGTTTGCACCCATCTTTTGAAGGGAATCTCTAAGAGTTTAGACAATATGACTTTTCTTGAGTTCCAGAAGGAGACAAACCTCCCGGTGTATGCTTGTTTTGTTTGGCATACTCTACATTAGGATTGGCTTAAGCATGATATACTTGGCATACACACCCTGCATTTGAATATAGTGTTTAATTTTACTCTCCTGATATTATGTTTTACTTGGCTCATGTCATGTTTGAATTTCAAATGTTTCTAAAATACTCACGAATACGATCTTACATGTTAATGATTAGTAAATGATGAATAAGTGCTCATATGCTTAGAAATCATGTTGGAAAATGAAACAAAGATTTTGTCTAAGGACATGGCGTGCGCCAAATGCCTTAATGACATACGCCTTGTAGGTGTGGCATACGCCAATATAATATGGCATACGCTACTCTTGCACTTTAGGATAGTTTTTTTAAGGACAATTTACGTTCTTTTTGGTTTGAACATATTCTGTACTTACTATTTTGGTATAGACATTAGTTATTTACCGCTTTATACCCTATTGCATGTCCCCTCTCCCTGGTTGTGACATGAACATAAAATGATTTTGAAATCCCAAAATTGGTTAGTAGAGATTAACCCAAGGGTTGGGTGAGATAGGGTGCGTAACACCTTCCTATCTCCAAATTTAGCTCCCGAGCTGAGTAGTCTTTGTTTATCACAGACTAGTGTTCTTTGCTTGTATGCATTTGTCTACTTGATTGCTCGGGATAGCTGACCCCAAAAAAAGAGCACGAATGCTTTGAGGGTCGGTTGACGACCGATGGTGTTTTTTTGTGTTGGAGCTCACAACTATTACAAGTTCATAATATTAATATGGCGTTTTTGCTAAAAGTATCAAGAATGCTCATTTTCAGTGAAAATTTGTTTTAATTTGAGTCTTTGCCCATATTTTTAACCTGCTCATTATGCCCCTACATTGATGGACCAACATAAGCCTTGAGAGTACTTGGGTATCCCCTTTGATAAACTCAGCATGCTAACTAAAGGTGTCTTCGGCATTGACAATAGCCAAGGATACTTATTGCTATTGATTCCATAAAACCTATAGGCGTGGTCAACTATAATTAATTATTGGGGACATGCAAACTGGTAAAACAACAGTAGTCACAGATACAATTCTCAACCAAGGACAAAATATAATGTGTTTATGTACCTATTGGTCAAAAAACATCTTTTGTGACTAAAATGTTTTCATCTTTGGACTGTTGGAAATAGAATTACTTCGCTTGTTTGTGTGTGTCTTTTTGTTTCATTATTTACTACTATTTTACATGTGTAATGGTACGAGATTATTTGAACTACTTATACCTTGCCACAGTCAACCGACAAACATTGAAAGAGGAGAAGAAATCGAAGACAAACAAAATCCATCATGTACTATCGAAACTCCATCATTAATTTTATCAATTAAATTACAAACATCGTTTGAAAACACTCACAATATCTTCAAATAAAACCTATACAATGTGTCAAAGATCTCTAATACATTCAAGTAAAATAGTTCTCAAATTACTCAAAACATATCATGTATTCCTCTCAAAACTAAAAACCATAGTGAAGAATACTAAAACATACAAAATAACATTTTAAATTTCGGTGAGGGGTAAAAACCAACAGCATCACAAACCGGAAGAACATGAATAGAGGAACTACGAAAGGTACTTAAGGAAGTAGGACAATCACTACTAATCCACCAGGTTACATTTGAAGTCAGAAAGTAAAACTCATCTAATTATATCTTTCTATCAATTTTCATGGATCGGTTCATTTCTCATGGATAATTTCTCTCTTTCTAAGTGTATTGGCTAATTTAACCCAACCAAAGTAACCCTTGTGTCACAAATCAATTGACTCTTTGATTTACAAAATTTATGATTTTGTTGGGCACTAAGAACACGGCATGGAAGGGTGGAAATTAAGGCAGTAATAGCCATGGTTATAAAACATCCATCTTTTATGGTGATTTTTATGAGTCACCAATTAATCTCCATATGAAGACACTAACACCAAAACCTCTTTAACTTGGGGAGAAAATCAACAAACTTGGAGATCACCATGAGAATAAACAAAAGAAAAGGCAAATCCTAAGCATTATATAAGAGAAATTTGATAAGAAATTTCTTTGGTTGAACAATAACATGAAGAAATTCAAAAACTTTATTCAAAATTGGTCCATATTCACATTCACATTATCTTTACACTTTCTTACAGAATCTTGACATTAACCCTACACTACAATTGATTTTGTTATATGAAAAGAGTAACTAAGGTTGCTACATGGAGAGCATAGTATATATCAATAAAAGCATTTACAAAATTGACATTCAGGCCATAATTTAACGAAATAATGTTCCTGATGGAGTTGATATAGTCATTGAAGTCTGTTGGCTCCAATATCTCCTATGACAAAAATGATGCTTGAGCCTGCCAAAAAAGCAGTGTAACTAGCATTTTTTGAAAACTTATAGTTAAACCAACAATTGTCAAGCGTTTCCGTTGTCTATTCTCTTACCAAGAAGATTTTTTTAAAGCGTTGACACGTGGCAAATCAAAACTAGAAAATGAAGATGAACAGTCAAAAAGAATGTGAGACGGACCAACTTCAAATGATAAATTTGAAGGACAAACTTACATCCGAGAAGTACAAACGATTCAGGTTGTTTCGAACTGAGCTACGAACTACTCCTAAGGATACAGGTAAAAGGTTACAAGTACAACTATTGCTACAACTAATGTTATGCTAGGCTAATCTAACAATGTGCAGGAAAGGAAAGGAAAAGTAAGTGCAGAAAAAATAAGTTGTTTGGGGGTTTGTCTTTCTTTTTCGTTTCATCTTTGGTCCTATTTATAAACTACTGACGCTGAATGCTATTTGCTTCATTTGAATTTTCCCGCCTAATTTCTTGCATGATCCTTCTTTTGATGTAGGGACAAATTGTTGTTGCTCCACTTCGACCATCCCCCCATTCTTCTCCTATGTCTTTGATGCACGTTCTACCTCTTTCTTCTCCTTTGATTCCTGCGCATGTATGGCATTTACAGTAACTGCCCATGCATGTGAAACGTCACCACTTCGTATTCTGCATATGTCATTATTACGAAAGTTTATTAACTGCCTCTGGCGTTTGAGTGCCGTTTGTATTTCTTGTGCATTTTATTGCGCGTGAGACTCCCAAAATGCGACGCCATGTGTTGCATTGTTATTGGCAGAACGAATAGTGTCAACAAAGTCTAGGCTAGAACAAGGTCCCCATGAAATTCTCTTATCAGTAAGTAGGAAGATATGCCCGACTTTGGGGATAGCAAAATAATGATCCTGATGCAGTTATTAGCAAAATCGAAATACATAAATAAAGGAAGAAGTAAACAATAGCCAGCATCTTCTGGTCATTACAATTCGGTTGGCATCTTGACTTCTTAATAGTTCGAAGGGTGGGTGTGAAAGTAGCATTGTTTATTTATCTTTCATTATTAGTGATGTGAAATCTCATCTATTTCGCGAGTTTGAGATGAAGGATTTAGGTCTTCTTCCTGATTTTTTGCATATTGTGGCCCAGACCAAATATGCAATTGATGTTCTCTACCGTGCTAATCTCACTGATGACAAGATTGTCGACACTCCTATTGAATTGCATGCTGAGTTCTCTGCCTCCAATGGTGTTGTCCTGGATGATCCTACTAAGTATTGATAATTAGTTGGTTGCTTGGTATTTTTTATTGTGACTCACCTTAATATTGCTTATATTGTCCATATTGGTAGCCAGTTTGTGTCTGCCCTCGATTTACCCATTAGGCTGCATTCTATGTACCTTGCGGTATATGCGTTGTACTATCTACCAGTGTTTACTGCTCTATTTTACTTCAAGTTTGACTCTTTGGGCATATGCCAATGTTTATTGGGCTGATGACATCACCAATTAGAAATCCACATTTGGACTAAGATTTCTTGGTGATTCTCTCATTTCTTGGAAAAGCAAGAAATAATCTGTTATTGCTTGTTCCATTGCTGAAGCTGAATATCGAGCTGTCTTAGGTGACTACTGAAATTGTTTGACTCTGTTAGCTTTTGTCTGATATGAGTGTTTCCCTTAACTCTACACACCTCTTTATTGTGATAACAAAAGTGACATTAGATTGTTCATAATTCAGTCTTCCATGAGCATATGAAGCATGCCGAGATTGATTGTCTGTTTGTTTGTCAACATCTCCATTCCGACACCATTGATCTACCTTTTGTACTGTCCTCGTTTCGGTTGATTGATTGCCTTACTAAGATTCACTCGGTTGCTCGGTTTTATTTTATACTTAGCAAACTCACGATGCTCTCTATCATCGCATCCGGAGTTTGAGGAATTGTGAAAGTAGAATTGCGCATGTATTGTTGTATTTATCTTTCACTCTAAGGGTAGCGTAGTTTTTTAATCTCATTACCGTTAATAAGGTTAGTTAGCCTATATAAATTGTCTCAGCCTTGTATTATTTTCATCAATCGAATGGAATAGAATACTTCTTCTCTTTTTCATCTATCAGTGGAAAGGTAATTTCTGAGTTTAAATCAAGCATGTTAAGTGATAATGGGAGAGAGTGGTTTGCTCCAATTAAATTCTTTTGCCCATATATGTGGCCAATGGGAGCTACCATTGTGTGTTGGTGCGTAATCACCCACAAAATTGACATTTTTTTGCCCATATTTGTGGTACACCAAATACCTTTCTTCTCAAATATTGGAATCTACATAACGAGGTCCTTCCAATCATGACACCACGAATAACAAGCCTAAATAAAAATGAATAGGGCCTAAATAAAAATGAATAGGACAATAGATACAGATAAGCCAATAGCACTTCAAAAACTAAAAAATTGGATTAACCAAAATCAAGACATAAATAGAACGAACAATCCTGCTGCATTCAAACTCTACCTCTAAATTAAATCACAAATGTTTTAGTGCCTATCGAGAAGGCCACATCAAAAACTGAAATTTGATACCTGAATCGGTAGATAGAAACAAGAACAAAGAAATAAAGTTACATGGTAACTTATCCCAATGTATATGCATTCAAACTCTACATCTATTTTCAAAACCTACACCTTTGTTTACATCAAACGAATAGTCATATTGCTATAAAGAAATCTAGATACATGGTAACTTATCCAACGTATATGCATTCAAACTCTACATCTATTTTCAAATGCTACACCCGTGTTTACATCAAACGAATTAGTCATATTGCCATAAAGAAATCGAGATACTGAGAAAAAATAGATATTCGAACAACCAAGATTTGTATCTCATATAAAAAGACAAATCGATTGGGAGAAACATACCGAGAAATGGAGGGGGAGAGAGATGCCAGGAGGGAGAGATAGAAGCACCAGAGAGAGGTAGAGAGAGAGTGGACTGAGATCGAACAGGTAGGAAATTTTTTTGGCTTACTGTGCACGGGATTAGAATTCAGAAGTGTGGAAAATTTGGCTATTACACTTAACCAAAGTGACGATGCTTAATATTTATTGGGGGAAAGAAAAGTAAGTCCCAATGGACCCTTTGTTTTCTTCTAGCACCGCATGGGTGGTATTCCTTATAAATGGGGTTTGTGAAAATGCAGGGAAAGGCCCGTTTTGTTGTAGTGAGCTTAACAGTTCTCATGTAAGAAAAAGGAACAGTTTCCCTTTTTTTATAAAATTTGAGGCTCACCGAAGAGAGTCCGGAAAATATATCTAGTCTTGTAAGAATCATTGTACTTCTAATTGCACGATCCTTCATGTGGAACATTACTGATATAAAAGCATCCATAGACTCAAAGGTATGAAACTAACTATTTAAGACGATATACTTAACGAAAAAAGTAGGTATCTAACTGCAAATTTTCCTCATTGTTAGAGAGGAATCAATTAATCTGTTTTCTCATGTAACAGCCACTCTAACTATTGCTATAACTCCACGTGCTTACAAAGTCATCTAGGTGTTGAATTTCCGCAAAGAAGGACCCTCTATAAGTCTATGCACTCTTCTTCCGTCCACATGCCTGTACTATCGGAACCAATAACCGTGTAGTAGAACACAGATACCGCAGTTCAGATTCTGACGCTATTAATTTTTCAATGAAGTTGCACTATTCATGAATCCAATGAGGTTCTTTATGCAAACCTATTATTGATTTTTTGATACTTAATGGCGAGTTGTTATTCTTTGTGCTTTACGGTGAGTTATAAGTATTTCAACAAAGGAAAAACATGGGTCTTCGATTGAAGATCTTTTTTTGTCCTGGTCCCAACTCTTGTACTCATATCGTTTCTAGTTCTGGCACTTATTTATCTCACTATTCCAATGGCAGATTCTCCTCGTGATTCTGTTCAGTTCATGGAATGGTCACCTACCTCTTGCCCCCGAGCCCTGCTAATAGCTAATTTCCATGGGCGGATAACTATCTGGACTCAGCCTTCTCAAGTAAGCTAGCAATTTTGGAAATTTTTCTACTAATACTTAAAACAGTGTTCTTTGATTTTACTTTAGGTCCATACTTTTTTCAGTGCTCATGTTCTAAACATGGTATTTCAGCGTTTGGCCTGAAGGAATCTATCGGCTGATAAATTGTTGCCCCCTTCCCTTTTGTTCATACTCGCCTCTCTGTTTTTTCCCCTTCATGTGTTGTGTGTGCCATGCACTGTAAAATGAACCAATAGTCTTCTTTCTCTCAATGAACCACCAAATATAATTCTTAATCTAAGTTCTGGTACTGACTCTTCAGGGCCTGCCTAATCTTGTTAGAGATGCAAGTTGCTGGCAGTGTGAGCATGAGTGGCGGCAGGATATTGCAGTTGTTACAAAGTGGCTATCAGGAGTATCTCCAGTTAGTTTTTGTTGGTCTTTTCTCGTATTTGAGTTTTGGAACCTTCCTACATTTGATTTCTATTTCTGTTTCTGTACTTGTAATAATTAGTATAGGTGGCTTTCATCGAGATCCGCTAATTCTGCAAACACAAAGTCGACTTTTGAGGAAAAATTTCTTTCTCAGCAGCCTCAAGCTCCAGGTTAGTTATTTTTCCTTTTTGTCCTCAGTTGGGATTCATGATAACCCTGTCCTGGATGGTTTAGTTTGCTTTGTGCTAATAGGCAAGCTCTGGTGTTATGATTCCTTCTTTTGCATGGTCTTGTAACTAATGGTGTAATGGACTATTGTTTTGTTTTTACTTGTTTATGGGGAACAAACTAGATCAAGTTATTACTTCTATTTCAAGGTTATACCTGCGTTAACATGATGGGATACGAAGAGGATAGTTTCCCATAATCACTTAGATTAAACATCTAAAAATTTGAAGTCATGGTTGATTTAGTTACCTGTGATAATTATTGGAGTGCTGGGGTGAACTTCCCACTTCCCTGTTTTTTGGATAAAATCCCATTTCTCTTCTAGTGGTACTTTTTTTGTTGTTTATTGTCATCAACAATTGGAAGTTACCCAGTGGTTTTACCTCTTTTATGCTGACTGACTGAATATTGTCCAATTTGAACAGTGTACTTTATATTTTCTCTTTCTTTTTGGGTTTTGATTTCAGCTGGGTGGCCAAATTTTCTGTGTGTGTGCTCTGTTTTTTCGTCGGGATCTGTTCAACTTCACTGGGCTCAGTGGCCTCCTAATCAGAGCGGTGCTGCATCAAAATGGTTTTGCACAAGCAAGGGGCTCTTGGGAGCTGGACCCAGTGGAATTATGGCTGCCGATGCCATTGTAACAGATGGTGGTGCCTTGCATGTGGCTGGTGTTCCAATTGTAAATCCATCCACAGTTGTTGTTTGGGAGGTAACGCCTGGCCCTGGAAATGGTTTTCAAGCAACTCCAAAGTCAAGTACCAGCACTGGGGTCCCACCTTCAGTTAATCCTCCTTCTTGGGATGGCTTTGCTGCTTTGGCTGCTTACTTGTTCAGCTGGCAAGAATATTTCCTATTAGAAGCAAAGCAAGGAAGAAAGAACACAGATCAAGACTATATCGATATGGTCTCACTTCATTGTTCACCAGTCTCAAATTTTTCTGCATATGTAAGTCCTGAGGCTGCAGCTCAATCAGCGGCAACGACTACATGGGGTTCTGGAGTTACTGCAGTTGCCTTTGACCCTACTCGTGGTGGTTCTGTAATAGCTGTGGTGATAGTGGAGGGTCAGTTGTATTCTGATTCAGAGCTAAACTTTTCGTTGTCTTTTCTCTTACCTCCACCACGCAAAATCTCGTTTTCTATATCATGCTAAGAAGCACTTAATTTCTGCCTATATATATATATATATATATATAGTCGTGTAGGACAAATTTATTTACAATCTGTTGCTTAGGCCTACTGATTACACGTTGTGAATGGTGTTCTAGCTATATTTTGCCATCGCATTTCTGGGAACTTGAGATGCTATCATGCTTTATGTGGCTGTTTACTGATTACATGACTAAGTAACCTTTAATTAGACTCACACGAAGTGTTATAGCCATGTATAATCCTTTCTGTTCTCTAGATGAGTATCCTAAGACTTTTTAATGCCAGCTTCGTTGTCTTAGTTGTCAAAATTATCTTGCTGAACCAGTTCTTTTCTCACATGCATTTCACACCTGCAACCCAGTTTGGACTTTGGATACTTGCCACTTTTTAGTTGTAGTAAATGTCCCTTTGTCTATATCTCAACTCACACATCAATTTTTTTTTTTGATGATGCTGTATTGCTTCAAGATTTGCTGGGTGTGTATTGTGTATTACGGAAATGACTGGTTCACACTATCTATGATTTCGTATTGTTACATTGCATAATCACAGTGATGTTCAAGCATTTGTTGCCAATCCACAAGAAAGAGTAATGCTTATGAAAAGAGTAGTATAATTTTGTCCCGCAGTGAACATACATGTCTTTTTTTTGTTTTGTTTTGTTTTTTATGACAACATTTATGTAGTCACCACTATTGATAGCTTACTTCTGGTAGTTGTGTCTCACCCCTTGTTAAGGTTGGAGTTCAACACTGATCAAATTTGGATTTTGTCCATGCAGGGCAGTACATGTCTCCTTATGATCCGGATGAGGGTCCTTCAATCACTGGTTGGAGAGTTCAGCGATGGGAATCATCTCTTAAGCCTGTTGTCCTCCACCAGATTTTTGGAAACCCCACTTCCAGTTTTGGTGGGCAGGCTCCTATGCAGACTGTTTGGGTAACCACGGTGAACAAATGCATTCCACCAACCAATGACTATAAAGTTCACCAACCAACTTTGGCTGGACCTTGCTCTGATATAAGAAACACATCGGATTCTAGTCTTGAGAAGACAAAAAGGGTCTGTTTTGATCCCTTTGATCTCCCCAGTGATGTTAGAACCCTTGCTCGGATTGTTTATTCTGCTCATGGGGGCGAGATTGCTGTTGCTTTTCTACGAGGTGGGGTTCACATTTTTTCTGGTGCAAGCTTTGCACCCGTTGATAACTATCAGATTACTGTCGGCTCTACGATTGCTGCTCCTGCCTTCTCATCAACAAGCTGCTGTTCAGCATCCGTTTGGCACGATACCAACAAGGACCGTACCATTTTGAAGATAATTCGCGTCCTTCCTCCTGCTGTTCCAAGTAGTCAAGTGAAAGCAAACTCATCTACCTGGGAGCGAGCAATTGCAGAGAGGTATCTTATGAAATGTCTTCAGATAACTTTCAGGATTAAGTTGCCAAATTTTGGTTACAGCACGGTAACACCTAGAAACTAGGAGGACCAAGGGAGGGTACCTTTTGCATATAATGTGGGTAAAATATATTTTGTAAATGTTGTAAATGTGGGTCAAACTGTAAAAGTTGAAACTTTAATGAATATAAACAAAGGTTAATCACACTTTCTTCCCTAAAGTTAAAGCCACACTTAGCCACATACAAAATAAAAAAGTGTGCATTCATAGAAGATACCATGCTTTATTTTATTAGATTGCTCTTCGTTTTGGTTTTGACATCAATGGCATAACAGCTGAATTTCTAAATTCTTCTTTTGGGGAATTTCTATGTGTACTAAATCTTTCTGCATATGTATCCTCGCTGTTAGGGGTATAATGGGTTTGGTTTGGTGTGTATGTAAGTTATTTGTGTAAGTTGGTAGTGGGCTGATTTATATGCCTCTACCAAATTAAAGGATTTATAGTTAGACTCTATTTGATTGGCTGAATTCCCTTCCTGTCCAAGCTTAGATTTATTCTTACAAAAGGCAAGAATCCATCAGAGGCAACGTGGTCGGTTGCGTATGGCCGGAATGCTCTTTTGATAGTTAAATCAGCAACAGAACAAGGAACTTCAGATCAGCAAAGCTTAGCCAAGCAAAGAAAGTACGGGAGTAGAGAGTGTTAAGAGTGTAAGCTTACAGAGTTAAAATTCAGATCCCCTTCCCTTTGAATGCTGCTGCTATTTATAGACCCGGGTGGGTCTTTACCCAAGTTGAGTTACCCATCAGTTGACCCTAGTTGTAGGTTGTCATTTCTATCATTTAGAAGATCTTTGCGTGTAACTTTTTCCATACTCGAATGTCTGATGTGACCGAATATTCTGGGGGCGAATGCCCTACTGGTTGGTGAGTTAGATGGCTGGTTGGACACTCTTTGTGCCTTGCCAAGTGCTTTCTTCTGATAGAATATTGAGAGGAGAAAACACTAAAGTTTTGTATTGAATGAATGAAATATTACAAAGTGCACTACATGGTTAAATAGAATATTGAGGAAACCCTAAGTACGTAAAAAGGCTAAAATACCCTTATTAAATGTTAAATACTATGGTAAGTAGGCCAACATTTCCCCTTAAACTCAGGATGGTAGAGCAGAGGACATGATGAGTTTGTTAAGGAGAAATCGAAAACGAGTAGCAATGTGAGTCTTGTTTTTTGTCTTCGTCGTACTCTCTTTGGTTTCAAACAGTCTCCTCGTGCTTTGTATGAGCGGTTTCACTCTATTGCTTCCAACCCAATATGCGTGATTCTGCTCTTTTTATTCGACGATCTTCTGCAGGGCTTGTTCTTCTCTTATTATATGTAGATGACATGATTATCACGGGTTCTGATTTTGCTGCCATTAGTGAGGTAAAGTAACATCTATTTCGTGAGTTTGAGATGCAGAGTTTTGGTCATCTCTGTTATTTTTTCGGTATTGTGGTAGCTTCCTCTCGAAAAGGTCAAATATGCAACTGATATTTTCCACCACACCAATCTCACTGATGCCAAGGTTGTTGGCACTCCTATCGAATTGCATGCCAAGTTTTTTTGTTTTTGATGGTGTTGTCCGTGATGATCCTACTAAGTATCAAGAATTGATTGGATGCTTGGTATATCTTACTGTGAGTTGCCCTTATATTGCGTATGCCATCCATATTGTCAGCTAGTTTGTGTCTGCTTGTCGTTCTACCTATTAGGCTGCATTGCGATGTATCTTACAGTATGTTCGGTGTACTATGTACCAGTGTTTACTGCTCTTTTCTACTTCGAGTTTGACTCTTTGAACATATGTTGATGTTGATTGGGCTGGTGACATCACTGATCGGAAATCTATCTCTTGCTTCTGTTATTACTCGTTCCACTGTTGAAGCTGAATATCGGGCTATATCTTAGGCGACTGCAGACATTGTTTGGCTTCTTTGGCTTTTGTCTAATATGGGTGTTACCCTTGACTCTCTTACATCTCTTTATTATGACAACAAGAGTGCTATTCAGATTGCCCATAATTCAATTTTTCACAAACTTACGGAGAATATTGGGATTGATTGTCATTTCATCCGTCAACATCTCCGGTCTGGCATCATTGATCTCCCTTTTGTTTCATCCTCTCTTCAATTGGCTAATTGCTTTACTAAGACACACGGTTTCTCGGTTTCGTTTTTTACTTAGCAAACTCACGATCCCTTTTGTTTCATCCTCATATCCTGAGTTTTTTTTTTTTTGGGGGGGGGGGGGGGGGNNGGAGAGATTTTGCAAGTAGAATACCATTAATATATGTTTGTTGTTTGTTGTTTCCTGTTTGTTTATCTTTTAAGAAGTATTTTAGTACTTTTCCTACTATGGCAATTTTGTAACATGTGTTCTATTTGTACTGGCCATAAAATATCTTGTTTTGTTAGAGTAGGTTCTGGTGGAGCCTCTTGGTTGGAGTTGATTGGTGGGATGCTGTTGGTTGTACACAGAGTGCTGCTGAGGATGGGATTGGTATGTTTTATTTGATATAATAACGTGATTAATGCTACCTCCCTACAAGCGCTGATGTCCATCTCGCTCCCCTATTTTCTTTCTTGCATATCTCACTAATTCCTTATTTTAAATTTTTAACTTAGGTATTATTCAAGTTTTAGTTCTTATGAAATAGCACATTTTTTGGCGCGTGGATCTGTCTCTCGTCTGAGATCTATGATATTTATTGCTTTAACATGACCTCTTACTAAAGAAATACGACCGACGATACCGACAGATGTGAGATGATTGATAGAGGCGTAGCAGAAGTATTTACCGGTTCTGAGGAAAAATATGTTAGTTTAGCAGAAACAAATAAAGGTTTTCAATTGATTCTGTTCAAAGAATTAGATGGTCCTCCTGAACAGGCCTTTTATTTGGTCGGTAACATTGATGAAGCTACCGCAAAGGCTATGAATTTAGAAATGG